>JASAMZ010004203.1:0-12850 GCA_030248115.1 Linhomoeus sp. GSCO2_2 | reverse complement strand
CGGAAGACTCGTAGCACTTTTCCCGGAACAAGTACTCTATACTACTCACGCCACTGCATTTTGCTGCAAAAGGCGAAAATGTCACGTCGACTTGGAGTCAACGAGCATTTTGCTCCAGTTCGTGTTGTGAAAGAAACGTAAAGCAACATTCGTGCAGTATCGTGCAGGCACAAACTCATTCTGCTCCACCTGGTTTTAGTGCCGCAGAAGTTGACGATGCTGTGGCACTGTTGGTCAGTGTGAAAACGTCCTTGGTGGTTGCAGTGGTCTCAGTGACTGGCGCAGATGTCAGTGTGACCTCAGTGACTGACTTCTCCACGCTGCTGTCGCCAGCAGTGGTGGTGCTGACAGCAGGCTCTGAGGGTACAAGGTGCGTGGCCGAAATGGTGATGTCCAGAGTGCCTGTGGTGTCAGGTGCCAGGGTGCTGTCAGAGGACAGTGGTGAGGTTTCAGTGGTGACAGAGGGAAGAGTGGTATCGCCAGCGCCGGTAGGCTTCTGGTCCGTGTCCGAAGTTACTGCGGCCTGCGTGGTGGTCTTTGCAGTATCTCTCGTCGATTTTCCACCAGCTCTTGTAATTTCAAGGCCCTTGCAATCGCTCTGCGGGGAGTCATCGTCGCAACAGTGGAAGGAACCAGGTGTGTTGACACACCACTCGTCAGGGCCAGTGCAAACAGTCTTTGTCCCTTCGCATTCGTTGAGATCTGGAAGATCAGTGGTTTGTTGTGTTAGACCGCTTGGCGGGTATGCGAGAGCCTTACCTTCACATTGCTCCAGGGGATTCCCAGCATAGCCCTTCCTGCAATGACATTGACCTTCCAGGCATTCAGCATTGGCTACACACGCTTCCACACACGATTGCTCTGCAGCACGTGTGGTGGATTCGACTACATCTCCAGTTGGCTCAGGTCCAGTATCAGATGTTGTTGGGGCCTTTGTGGGGACATCTCCAGTTGCCTCAGGCCCAGTGTCTGGGGCCTTCGTGGTGACTTCTCCAGTTGCCTCAGGCCCAGTGTCTCGGGCCTTCGTGGTGACTTCCACATTTGCCTCAGGCCTAGTGTCTGGGGCTTCTGTGGTGACTTCTCCAGTTGTCTCAGGCCCAATGTCTGGGGCCTTCGTGGTGACATCTCCAGTTGCCTGAGGCCCAGTGTCTGTAGCTTCCGTGGTGACTTCTTCAGTTGCCTCAGGCCCAGTGTCTGGAGCTTCCGTGGTGACTTCCCCAGTTGCCTCAGGCCCACTGTCTGGGGCCTTCGTGGTGACTTCCCCAGTTGCCTCAGGCCCACTGTCTGGGGCCTTCGTGGTGACTTCCCCAGTTGCCTCAGGCCCACTGTCTGGGGCCTTCGTGGTGACTTCCCCAGTTGCCTCAGGCCCACTGTCTGGGGTCTTGGTGGTGACATCTCCAGTTGCCTCAGGCCCAGTGTCTGGGGCCTTCGTGGTGACATCTCCAGTTGCCTCAGGCCCAGTGTCTGGGGCCTCCGTGATGACTTCTCCAGTTGCCTCAGGCCCAGTGTCTGGGGCCTCCGTGATGACTTCTCCAGTTGCCTCAGGCCCAGTGTCTGGGGCCTTCGTGGTGACTTCTCCAGTTGCCTCAGGCCCAGTGTCTGGGGCCTTCGTGGTGACTTCTCCAGTTGCCTCAGGCCCAGTGTCTGGGGCTTGTGTGGTGACTTCTCCAGTTGTCTCAGGCCCAGTGTCTGGGGCCTTCGTGGTGACTTCTCCAGTTGCCTCAGGCCCAGTGTCTGGGGCCTTTCGTGAGGTGACTTCTCCAGTTGTCTTAGGCCCCAGTAGCTGGGGCCTTCGTGGCGACTTCTCCAGTTGTCTCAGGCCCCAGTGTCTGGGGCCTCCGTGGTGACTTCTCCAGTTGTTCTCAGGCCTCTAGTGTCTGGGGCCTTCGTGGTGCATCTTCTAGTTGTCATCAGGCCCAGTGTCTGGGGCCTTGGTGTTGACTTCTCCAGTTGTCTGAGGCCCAGTGTCTGGGGCCTTCGTGGTGACTTCTCCAGGTGTCTCAGGCCCAGTGTCTGGGGCCTCCGTGGTGACTTCGCCATTTGCCTCAGGCCCAGTGTCTCCGGATTCCTGTGGTGACTTCCCCATTTGCCTCAGGCCCAGTGTCTGGGGCTTCTGTGGTGACTTCTTCACTTGCCTCAGGCCCAGTGTCTGTTGCCTTCGTGGTGACTTCTCCAGTTGTCTCAGGCCCAGTGTCTGGGGCCTCCGAGGTGACTTCTCCAGTTGTCTCAGGCCCAGTGTCTGGGGCTTCTGTGGTGACTTCCCCATTTGTCCTCAGGCCCAGTGTCTGGGGCTTCTGTGGTGCATCTCTCCAGTTGCCTCAGGTCCAGTGTCTGGGACCTTCGTGGTGACTTCCCCATTTGCCTCAGGCCCAGTGTCTGGGGCTTCTGTGGTGACATTTCCAGTTGCCTCAGGCCCCATGTCTGGGGCCTTCGTGGTGACATCTCCAGTTGCCTCAGGCCCAGTCTCTGGGACCTTCGTGGTGACATCTCCAAAGTTGCCTCAGGCCCAGTGTCTGGGGCCTTCGTGGTGACATCTTCCAGTTGCCTCAGGCCCAGTGTCTGGGGCCTGCCGTGGGTGACTTCTCGCAGTTGCCTCAGGGCCCAGTGTCTGGGGCCTTCGTGGTGACATCTCCAGTTGCCTCAGGCCCAGTGTCTTGGGCCTTCGTGGTGACATCTCCAGTTGCCTCAGGCCCAGTGTGCAAAGTCGGGCAGAAATGCCGCAACATTATCGGCGGCTATGAGTGCAAATGTCGACCTGGTTTTGAGGTCATTGGGGACGCATGTGTTGGTGCGTTTCCTATAAGTTTCGAGTGCCTGCCGTTTAAATTTGCAGTGGCTCACCATTGAACTTCAGACATCAACGAATGCCGAGACGCTGACAGTCTTTGCTCACCGCTGGCCGAGTGCAAGAATATTGATGGCTCATTTGAGTGTCGCTGTAAAGACGGATACAAAGGTACAGTATCGTTCTTAGTGCACCAACACGCACAGTACCTACAATACATGACACAACACACCAATACCCAACACAACAAAATGATAGCACAACAATGCAGAGCTAAAAAGCGGCGCTTTGCAACACAATGCAATGCAAGCGACGCATTTCCATACTGCACAAACGTCCCGCACTTTGCAGGAGATGGCTACAGTTGCTTCGACGCGTCTTCCCGACCCTGCACAGCAGAAGAGCGCGCCCAGGCGTCCTGCGGCGCCCACAGAGTCTGCACCTTCTCTCTGCGCACATTCACCGCAGACTGCGGCTCGACTTGTCTACGGGGCTACCAGTCACTGGACACTGAGGGCTCTACTGACTGCTATGGTCGGTCTTGGACATTTGTTGAAAGGATTATGGTAGACCATGTATCTTATTATTGTACTGTGCATTGTATTGTATTGTATTGTACTGCATTGTATTGTAGTGTAGTGTATTGTATTGCATTGTATTGTATTGTATCGTATTGCATTGTATTGTATTGTATTGTATTGTATTGTATTGTATTGTATTGTATTGTATTGTATTGTATTGTATTGTATTGTATTGTATTGTATTGCATTGTATTGTATTGTATTGTATTGTATTGTATTGTATTGTATTGTATTGTACTGTATTGTATTGTATTGTATTGTATTGTACTGTATTGTATTGTATTGTATTGTATTGTATTGTATTGTATTGTATTGTACTGTACTGTACTGTACTGTACTGTACTGTACTGTACTGTACTGTATTGTATTGTATTGTATTGTATTGCATGCATTGTGCTTTCTATTGTATTGTATCGTATCGTGTCGTATCGTATCGTATCGTATGGCATCACATTGTGTTGTATCGTATTGCAAAATGTTCTAAAATAATGGTGCAACTTTCGAATTTTCAGATATTGAAGAATGCGCCACCGGCCAGAATAGGTGCCACCAAAATGCGGATTGTATCAATTCCGAAGGCTCCTATAGATGCCAGTGCAAGTCGGGATTCAGAGGGGACGGTTATACAAGCTGCGTCGGTATGTATTCTACCAAATGTGCCATTCGAAATTGCGCACTACAGTACCCCTTTCCCATTCGAGATATCGACGAGTGCACCGCCGTCCCGTCACCCTGCCACCCTCAGGCCGTCTGCGTCAACGACCCCAATGGCGCCAGATTTAAATGTTCGAATTTGGCGCCGTTTTGGTTACTGTAGACGCATGCAAATGATCGATTTTCAGGCCAGTGCCCAGAGGGCTGGTCAGGAGACGGCGTTACTCGCTGCTTGAGCCCCACGAGAAACGACTGCGCCCACCCCGAGCTCGTGTGCGGTCCGGATCCAAACGCTGTGCGCGAAATACCTTTTCTTAGTAATTCGAAATGAAATGAAAATTACCGAAATCACAAACGCTGCTTCGCGAAGCAAACATTTCGAACTTGGCGAGTCCCCTGACGCGAAAACCTGTGCTCGCTCACGCCTAGTACAGCCGAGTGTGTGGCAATTAACAACCACTTCGCCAGCACAGCAGCGTGCTTTGCGAAGCAGATTTCAAAGTACTACTTGACGCACCCACCGATTTAGCTGTGCGTCACGGCGCGTCTGGGCCGCGCGCCCTTTTGCCAATGCCGGGCCGGCTACCGGTGGCACATCGTCGACAAGAACTGCCAGGGTACGGTACTCTCATCTTTCAAAATGTCAAATTTCAAAAAATCCAGAAATGCTCAGATGTGGACGAATGCTCCGAAGGAAGGCACGCCTGTGCCGCCAACGCAGTCTGTCTGAATACGGATGGAGGTTTCGAATGCGCCTGCAGGACGGGCTATGCGGGCACTGGAGAAACTTGCATAGGTCTGGGTGTTTTCAGTTTGCATGACAAATGAAACAATGAACGATTGTTGGGCGTCAAACTTCTCATTTCCCATTTTCCAGACATCAACGAATGTGCAAACGGCGAGGCGCAGTGTGATTCCAACGCCAGCTGCAGAAATACCGACGGCTCACACGACTGTGTCTGTAACCAAGGCTTTACAGGGAATGGGAAGAGCTGCCAAGGTAACATCCTGCTTGTTTGAGGAACAAACAAAACAGTATACTACAGACAGTGAAGTACAGTACAGTACAGTACAGTACAGCACAGCACAATACAGTACAGTACAGTGCAGTACAGTACAGTACAGTACAGTAGATTATCAGTACGGTAGATTACAAAACAATATAGGTATACTATAGACAGTGAAGTACAGTACAGTACAGTACAGTACAGTACAGTACAGTACAGTACAGTACAGTACAGTACAGTACAGTACAGTACAGTACAGTACAGTACAGTACAGTACAGTACAGTACAGTACAGTACAGTGCAGTATGGCAAGGTGCAGCATAGTTCAATGCAACCTTTTCGAATTTCCTTGGCACTCAAGCCTGAGTGGTTCTCAAAATGTTCTTCAGAGCTCACCGACACTGAAAGAACCTGCTCTCAAGAGTGGAGATATAACTGCGGAAAGAGGAACAAGACTTGCTCTATTCCGGTTGGGAAAACGCTACCGGAATGTGGGGAGTGTGCCAAAGGATATAAACAAGATGGGGAGAGCTGCGTTGGTGGGTTGTTAGGATTACTGTACTGTACTACGTCTACGAGTACTTTTCTGTGGTGTTTGACAGTAAATTACCCACAGTTTGAACGTGCCGACAGTAGTGGTTTTACAGCTAGCCGTCATGGAGGAGACGCTGGATTACATAGGCCACTTGATGCTGATGCTTTACATTCCTGCATTGTAATGCATTGTGGTAAGCCTATTGGCTTGCCATGCAGTGTGCTGTTGTGCACCGTACTGGACCGCACTGTACTGAGGCATACCGTACCGTACAATGTTGTACTGTACTATAATGTAACTGTAACTGTACTGTACTGTAACTGTAACTGTAACTGTACTGTACTGCACTGTACTGTACTGTACTGTACTGTACTGTACTGTACTGTACTGTACTGTACTGTACTGTACTGTACTGTACTGTACTGTACTGTACTGTACTGTACTGTACTGTACTGTACTGTACTGTACCGTATCGTACCGTACCATGCTGTACACGCACACAGCTCCAATTTCTTACGACTGCATAGTAACCCAGAAGCCAAAATGCCCGTCTCTCCAGCCGAAGAGGAGGGCGAGGCCAGCTGCCTGGACCAGAAGGACTGCGACTCCAATGCCAAATGTGTGGACCTGGGCAGTGGCCAGCACTACTGCATCTGCCAGGCGGGCTTTGTGGGCGATGGAAGGCATTGTGACGGTGAGAGAGAGAGAGAGTGATTGTGAGACATTGTATGTAGGTTTTGTATTCTGTAGACAATTTCCCTCCAAGACTTCAACGCTTTATTTTCTAATAAACGGCGGCTTGAAAAGGCACTTTTGTCCAGAAATCTTCCGCTATACCATTGGTAGTAGATCCGTTGCAGCCCTCTGTCCCGAGAGCGGCTCTCCACACCCTGACTCCGCTCCCTGCTCCTCCGATGGCGCCTGTCCAAAGGGCTACACCTGCGAGCGAGCTCTGTGCTGCCCAGTGCCCTGTGAGTTGCGACTACGGTAATTACAAGTTCCAGAGTTAACAAGCTGTGTGTGTAAAAAGTTCAACCTATACTTTGTGCCTGTCAAATTTTGGTGAACAGTATAGTGAACTTTGTACGCATCGTTACCCGCATCTAGAGAAGGTATCTTGAGACCGTGTACCCTCATACCAAGTGCAGCTATCCCCACGATACGGTTGTCTGTACAGCTGATCTAAAGCTCAGTGATATCGCCGCGTTCGCTATATGATATCGGCATGATACGACGCCGTTTATCTGATGTTTCCTACCTGCGTGAAAAGTCACATCCAACAAAAAACTTGCCAAAAATTTGGTGCTCTTGTCATACTACCTTTCTATTACGTTTTTACATTCATCAATAAACAAAGTTTTGGCAATTCATGAAATTTTGACATTTCTTTCAAATTTTGAACATTTTTATCAAATTCAACATTTGCAAAAATTTTCATCTGTGTTACAAATTATCCGCGGTCTATACCCTCTCCATATTTGAAGAAATTTCGTCGCAAACTCATCAAACGAAAAAGCCGACTTTCGGCATTTTTGTATTTTGATTCTTAATATCTCTAAGTCACAAATTCTTATCAGCATACGGCCTTACCATTTCTGCATTCACATTCGTCAAAAATGACGTTCTATTTTTGTCAATTTGTGGAATTCGGACAAATAATCGCGTATTTCTATCAAATTTCACATTTGCAAAAATTTTGTTTTGTGTGACAAATTATCCGCTGTCTATACCCTTTCCGTTTCTGAAGAAATTTCAGTTCTATCTCATCAGACGAAAATGTCGATTTTTACATTTCTTAATTTTAATTCAAAATATCTCGAAATTGCAATTTATTAAAACTGTAAAACTACATCACAAATTCTTATTGACATACGGCCTTACTATTTCTGCATTCATATTCGTCAATAAATGACGCTCTATTTTTTTTCAATTTATGGAATTCAGACAAATAATCGCGTATTTCTATCAAATTTCACATTTGCAAAAATTTTGTTTTGTTTTACAAATTATCCTCCGTCTATGCCCTTTCCGTTTCTGAAGAAATTTCAGTTCTAGCTCATCAGACGAAAAAGTCGATTTTCGACATTTTGGAATTTTAATTGCGAATATCTCGAAAATGCGAAATTAGCAACACAAACGGATATCGGATCCGTACTCAGCGACCTCGACTCTACTTGACCACATATGTCACATATCTTACTTCGGTGCCACGGACGGACGCGCACACACACACACACACACACACACACACACACACACACACACACACGCACGCACGCACGCACGCACGCACGCACGCACGCACGCACGCACGCACGCACGCACGCACGCACGCACGCACGCACGCACGCACGCACGCACGCACGCACGCACGCACGCACGCACGCACGCACGCACGCACGCACGCACGCACGCACACGCACGCACGCACGCACGCACGCACGCACGCACGCACGCACGCACGCACGCACGCACGCACGCACGCACGCACGCACGCACGCACGCACGCACGCACGCACGCACGCACGCACGCACGCACGCACGCACGCACGCACGCACGCACGCACGCACGCACGCACGCACGCACGCACGCACGCACGCACGCACGCACGCACGCACGCACGCACGCACGCACGCACGCACGCACGCACGCACGCACGCACGCACGCACGCACGCACGCACGCACGCACGCACGCACGCACGCACGCACGCACGCACGCACGCACGCACGCACGCACGCACACACACACACACACACACACACAGACAGACATTGTCATCCGTATATACACCTCGCCGCGCTGAGGCGCGGCGAAAAAATGCCGCAAATCGTATTATATGTAAGCGCCATCTATTACAGGACAACGGCTACTGGTAGGTATTCCATCAAACTATCAGCTGTTTCAGCACAAAATACATGCAAATATAAACCAAAACGTGTCGATAACTGGAGTTTTTTGGGGAAATTTGGCACTTCGAGGGGTCGAGTTAACAAGTGCCCCCTCCAATATGCGCCTCCTAGAGGTAGGTAGGAAAAGAATAAGTCCCCAAGGCGCTTACTGGAGGGTTTACGGT
This sequence comes from Linhomoeus sp. GSCO2_2, assembly GCA_030248115.1. NCBI lineage: Eukaryota > Metazoa > Nematoda > Chromadorea > Monhysterida > Linhomoeidae > Linhomoeus > Linhomoeus sp. GSCO2_2. Next base: position 4,212 of record JASAMZ010004203.1, on the reverse strand, counting down.
AACACGACGTCATTCCAGCCGTGGACAACTGCGCGTTCAACACTGACTTGTGCGACTCCAATGCGCGCTGCGTGGACGGCCAATGCCACTGCAACAATGGTTACGCTGGAGACGGACGCCAATGCCTGCCCGTTGATGAGGTGCCGTGCATGTTTACTGTACCTACGCTAAGATTTTAGTTCAGATTACTATAGGTTGACGCTGCTGCTGTGGGTCAACACGTAGAATTCAAGAAAGGTGGTCTTCGTATCGTTAAAATGCAAACAGGCGAACTAACCCTAAGCCTCCCTAAACCTAAGCTGAAGCTGAAGCCAAAACTTAATCGTAGGCCTGAGCCTAAGCCTAAACTTAACCCTACGCCTAAGCGGAGCAGCCAATGCCTAAGCCTAGTTCAATGCCACCCTGTTGATTACACTGTTTGTGTTTTAATAACACGGGGGCATCAAACATGTAGTACCTAGTGAGCAGCGTCCGAGGAAATGTGCGGAACTCAAAGCTTTGTCAGAAAAGCCAGTGATCATTTTGCCCGATTGTAGCTTAACCTTGCAAATTCGGCATAGATTTCAGCCCGATGGACCCTGCTCGCGCTGTCACGCGCTCGCCCTCTGCGTGTCAGACGTTTGCGTCTGCGAGGCTGGCTACATCGGCGACGGCGTCAGTTCCTGCGAGAAGAGCTGCATTCTCAAACCCGAGTTGTGCCACGCGAACGCCAGGTGCGAGCGTGGCAAGTGTACCTGCACTTCAGGCTACGAAGGGGATGGACGAGACTGCAAGCTCGGTGCGTCATTTAGTAGTTCGCGCGCTAATTTGCATACTGTATAAAATGCGCGCGGCGCTTCAGCGGTGGAGGCGACCACCGTCACAGACGCATTGACATCGGAAACAGCGCCTCTGAAAAGGTGTGAAATTTCCAACGACTGCCACAGGAGAGCCTCATGTCACAACTTGAAGGATAATGGCTACGAATGCAGATGCGTGCTGGGTTACATGGGAGACGGCAAGCACTGCAAAGGTGAGGTGCACTAGGTTGCCGATCAACCTAGGCGGATGTGCAATCACGTAAAAACACACGAAAATCAAACTATTCAAAATCGATTAGCGGATCTTTACGCTATGGTCTGAAGAGTAATCGAGCTGGTCTTAAATAGACTGTATGACTGAGACACCTCATAAATTAGTGTGCCATGCTTCCAGACGTCGACGAATGTTCCGACGGTTCGGCCCGGTGCCACCCTTTCGCCGAGTGCTCCAACGTGGAGGGCAGCTACGACTGCACCTGCAAGAGTGGCTATGTTGGAGACGGAAGGAGGAGATGTGATCCCGAGGGGCCTCCGCCAGATGTACAGGGTGAGGAGATGGGATGGGATGGAGTGTGGTGGATTGACTGCAATAAAGAATGAAGTTAGACGCGGGATGCAGTCTGGTGGAGTTCATCAGTGGAGTGGATTTTAGAGTGGAGAGAAGTCAAGAGTGCACGTGATGCAGTGTAGAGTGCACAGGAATGGAGAGGAGTGGAGTGGAGTGCAGCCTAGTCGCAAGCGACTAAGGGTTGATTGAGTGTAGGGCAGTCAAGGGTGTGGAGAGTGGAGTAAGGTGGTGCCGACTGCAGAATGCAGAGCACATGTTTGTTTGTCGTTTGTCGTTAGTAGCAAGTTTGTCGTTTTGTCGTTTGTCGACCGAAACTTAGCTAACGGTTGCCGTCAATGACACAACCTGCCAAGCAGAACTACTGTTAGGTCCTTTGTTTGTGATACTGTACTCTTGGTGTCACGTGCACTACTACTATCACCGAGTGGCAGCCACAAACAACACCTCCATTCCAGTCCTTTGTCAACCAGACGGCATCGAGCTGCAACTGTTCAATCTGACAGAGAGGATAAGCAGAATGTCCATGTACTTCGTTCAGTTACGTCTGCCTGGAAATGTGCCACTATTCATAAACGGTATCTTGCGCAATGTATTGCTGAACAGTGATACTTTAGAGTGCAATACCTGGCCGAGGGCAGTTGATATCTGGCGGCGTTCTCGAGTCGCGTCGCTTCTGTCGACGTCTTCGGCGAGTTCGAGGAGCAGAAATCAAGGAGCAGTACTCGACAAAGATCGCCCGCTTCCTACCGGCGTCGAGGTGCTGCCGAACGGCGCCAGACGCATCGCCATACGCGGTCACAACGGAAAGGTGAAGGAGAGCGATTGGAAAACTACGAGCTTACTGAAGACAGAACCATCGTTTGTTGCAGAAGTGCTGGTTTGTGCTGGAAAAGCGAGAGGAGGCCGGTCGCTCCAAGCAAAGGGACGAGCAGTTGCGCCTGCTACAGCTCTTCCGCATGCGTCAACCAGCTGCTTCTCAAGGACAATTGAGGAAGGAAGGAGCTGGTATCTTTGCGTCGAGCCCGTAAGCGCTTGTGTGTTTTGCAGGAGACCAGTAGACGCCTACTGCTGCTTCGCTGTCCCAAGGTGGTGCCTCCGGACGGCTACCACCGACTCAGTAAAGAGCGACCACAGCGCCATCACCCTCTTCGACGTCTTGAAGAGAGTGGGAAGACTTCGGCCTTCTGCTTTGAGCCGGCTTCCTTTCTATCTGCTGTACCAATGTTCCTTCAGTAGTACGGCGATCCCGCCCAAGTGGTTCTGAAGTTCTACAGTCGGCTGTCGTCGCTGTCCGACAAGCCATCCCAGTCCCAGCTCAGGACCTCTGCCGGGAGATAGGCGCCGACATGGTGCCGCCCACCTTCCTGAAGGCCTACCTTCAGCGCTGCCTGCCCGACCCCTGCCACTACTACTTCTTCCGCAAGAGAGTGAGTGGGTTAGATTGTATAGAGGGCACCGAGGAGAGCGTTATATCAAGATCTGGAATGGCCAAATGGAGCGGCAATGTGCCTTCCTCCTACCGTAGCCGTGGTCGCTTGCAGACGACGCTGCAGTTGGCGCTGCTGGGTCTCTTCGAGTGGCTGCTGCACCTGACGCGCCTCGACCCCGCCGACTACTGCTTTCACCTCTCGAACGGCTGCTCCTACTCGGCCAACTTCCAGCTGGGTCAACCTTCGACACTTCCAATGGTCCTCTTTGCTGCTGTGTTGAATACATGCAACAACGTACATAGTGGTAACTCTCCACCGTTTCCAGAGGAGCTTCTGGGCAGACAGCGGTTCGGCCGGTGCCCTTCCGTCTGACGGCCGCTCTGTCGGAGTTGTTGGGCAACTGGGCGGTGGAGGGCGACTTCAGCGCCGCCATGGTGGCCGCCGTCGGCTGCTTGCACTTCCGCAGACAGGAGCTGGCTTCCCTGCTGCGCCCGCTGTCTGGCCGACTCCCTGCCCGACGGCCTGCCCGTTGGCCGGACGCAGACGGCCGTCCACGCCATTTCCACCAGGCTACAGGGTGAGCTGGCATTCCCTTAGCAGGTAGCTGGCGACTCTGACGCATTTCGCTTTCGTCAGACGTTTTGCGCTTCGTCAGGGTTTGCGTGGTGACAACCCTTTCGCTCTTAGAGCGTAAGGAGCCGGCTCTGTCGATTGTTTCGGTGTGCCATATGTACGCAACGTCCATTTACAGAAGCCAACCAGTCGAATCTCGAAGTCGCCAGCGGCGGGGTAGAGAAGCTGATTGCAGCGGCGCAGCATTGGGACAATCTCTGTCGAACCGACCCGGCTTGGCACCCCTGGTGCTGAGACAGTCCCTCCATTCGTTATTTTGCTTTGTACCTTGCATCCGAATAGCTTTCGCTTGCCGATATCTTGGTCTGTCACGCTGTTTACTCTGTCGTCGTCATTGCTTTGTCCTGTGTACTGTGTCGGCTTGTCCAGGAAACTTCAATATATAATATGTGCAGGTGTGTATGTACAGGGTGGCCCAAAAAAAGTGAGACCCCTAATTTTGCAGCCGCCATTCTCAAGCTTGGCTTCATGAATCAGATTGAAATTCGGACATTACATACTGCATGGTGTTTTTGATCGACTGGCAAAATTTCGGACCATTTGATCCATTCTAAGGCAAATGGCGTCACTTTGCGCAAGGTCGTGTCGAAAATCGGGTGCAACGACTTTCAATGGAGGACGTCGAGGAGAACGACCATCGACGAGGGCCTCGTCCTTCTCCTCGACGTCCTCCATTGAAATGTCGTTGCACCCGATTTTCGACATGACCTTGAGCAAAGTGGCGTCATTTTCCACTCGTTGCATCAAATGACCTCAAATTTTTGTTGTTGGTCAAAAACAC
>JASAMZ010004202.1:0-12777 GCA_030248115.1 Linhomoeus sp. GSCO2_2 | reverse complement strand
GCCCAGAACCCAGGGGATGCAGCGACCTGCCCGAAACTCAACGAAAGCGGGCCGCGGCGCGAAGCAACGACAGGAGCGGCCGTCGTCGGCCCGCTCAACGCCCAGCAGCTCATCTACCAGCAGGCAGCCGCGTCTCACCACTACGACTATTTCGTCGGCGGCCACGAGCGCACCTGCATGCCGAGTTGTCCGCAACAGCAGACGGCGTCGGCCTACATGCCAGCGCCCCAGCCTATTCCGTTCATGGGCAACGAGCAGCGGCAGCCGCCGGCGCCACCGTTCGACCCGGAATGGACCCGCGACGTCTATCCTCCAGACTCCAGCCGTCTTCGCTGCCGCCTTCAACCAGCTGTACATCAGCTTCGACGGCTACACCTTCATGCCCGTGGTAAAATAGGGCAACGCCAGCGCAACGGCCCAGGAAGAGATGCGCCAGCAACAGCAGAGCCAGCGCGACAACGCGACTTCGGACGGTGACAGAGGAAATCCTACTCTCTTCGTTTCTCGATGCTACTCAGGACCTCTTCCTTCAGAACGCCGGCAGAAACCGGAACACGAGGCGGATGTGCGCACCGACTACTCCGAGGCCAGACAGCAGCAGGTGCGACTGGCCGTGGACAACCAATTCGGCGCTGGCGGCGGCGACGGATGGCAAAGCATAGATGGCGGGGACGCCGGACGCATCTTCGAGAAGGGCGACACGGACTTCAGCTGCAGCGCTTTTGAAGTGCGCGAGCCGGATTGTGCGCCGCAGCCGCAAAATCAACCGCCGCACGCCACGACAAACTGCGAAGAAGATACCAGCAGCCCTTTCGAGATAAAAACTGACCGATGATGACGATGAATGCCGCTTTTTGCTTTTCCTTGTTCCGAATACCTCGTTCTTCTTGAAGAAAGGTCGACAGCAGTGTGAGAAGAGGAAGAGGTCAGTCCCAATTACTGGCACACCGTCGTCTGAAGGCGCTCCACGGCCCGAAGGATCTCCTAGTTTCGCTCCAACAGCATAGTCCACCTGTCGAGCGTCAGCGCAATTCCACGCCTGCGCTGGAGCACCCGCGAGCCGGCCTTCGTTTCCCGCCATCTTCTGAGGTCCACATAGTGGGGTGCGCCCTGTTGCCGTCTAACCGAGGCCACTGCCAGCTGGAGAGGCCCTTCTGAAGCTTTTTTGTCGGCGCCAGAAGAAATCTCTGGCGTCAGTGGCAAGAACAGTATCGTCTCCAGCCTGACGGCGTCAGCTTCCATCTTGAGTCGTCGTCCCATAAAGACCAGACTGTCCGCCGCCCCACCGTCCAGCAAGTCACTCCAGTGTCGTCGCGTCTGCTGTCCTCGCACGAAGGGGCTATTCTTACGAATGACTAGGTCAATATCTGCGCGGTGTCGCAGCAGATTGTTCCACTCCCCCTCAGTCAGCCAGATGCCATCCTGGAAACAGTAGCGAAGACCACAGGTGCAATTGGTAGTCCGCCTGGCTTGGAGGGGGGGGGGGGGGGATTGAGTTGTTGAAGGCTTCCGTAAATCACCAAAGATACCCAAAGTGCCAGGAAATATTTCGCTATGTGTGGTTGGTCATCAGGTTGGGGGGGGGGGGGGGAGGGGAGGGGGACTATTGGGCCAGGTTTTGGGGGGAGGGAGCTAACAAGGACTTTTAGTCGAACACTTCCAAAAACAGCCAAGTTTACCCCAAATGTACCAAAACCGGCTATTTTCGCTCCACTTGGATGCGAAGTGTATCAAATTGAATAAAAAAATGTTCGAAAACATTGGCAGATTATCGGCGGGTTGTTTTTAATTCTCTCATTTTTGGGGTGTGGCTGTAATGTCGGCTTGGGGAGCTACCCCCCTCCCCCCCCCCCGCATATGTGCGATTAGGGGGGGGGGGGGGGGGGCGGGGGCTAGCCGCTGCCTACAACCCCCCCCCCCCCCTCTAGCAGACCCCAACAAGAATGAAATTCTTGCTACCCCCTCCCCACTGGAAAGAAAATGAGGAAAATGAGGAACTTTTGCCGGTTCAAAGTTGGCCAAAATCTTCGCCTGCGGCGCTATTTTTGCGTAATTGTGATACATTCTGGACCAAAAATGAAGGAAAATACAGGTTTTTGCAACGTTTTAGGAATATCTTCATAGGTTCCTTTGGGGTGTTTGGGGGGGGGGGGGGGGGGGGGGGGGATACCCTCCCCCCACCCCGGACCGATCCCGACGACGTTCAGGACGACCCTCCCCCCCGACCTCCGATCCCATACTGACCCCCCCCCCAGCGCCCCCAAATTTGAAAAAAATTTCTGCCTGCGGCGCTATTTTGTTGTTTTTTCGCCCGGCCTCAGCCGGGCGAACCCCTACGAGAGCTTTTCGTGCGTGCGTACGTACGTACGTACGTCCGTCACGCTCTCATATCTCGGCGTTGATAAGTTGTAGGAAAGGGATCTTGGGCTTTATGGATAGGTCTTGACTCACTGAGGTTTGCGAGCACAGTTTCGAGTTTCAAAACTTTGAATTGCGCGCGCTACAGTAACCCGAAGGTTCAAACTGAAAACGGCTCTAACTCGCTCGTCTTACGTCGTAGAGCGGCGTGCGATAGGTCAACTAACAGGTCTCGACGTGCTCTTTCGCTTGGCATTCAAAGTTTTCTTAATTGCGCAAACACGCAACACGAAAAGCGACATTCTCGCGTTTCTAAGGCAGAAATCGCTCTAACTCGCTCAGCGTGCGTCGTAGGGACACGATCTTGGGTTGGTTGGATAGCTTTTGACTCACTGATATCATTTGTTCTTCTATTGGTCGAAACTCAAAAGTTTGAATTTCGGGAGCTACAGTAACCCAAAGGTTTAAAACGCGAAATTTGTCTAACTCGCTCGTCTTCCGTCATAGAGAGACGATCTTGAGTTCGTTGAATAGGTTTCGGCACACTGATAATTCCGTTGAGAGAACTCGAAATTCAAAAGTTTGAATTGCGCGCGCTACAGTAACCCAAGGGTTCAAAACGCAAAACGGCTCTAACACGCTCGTCTTACGTCGTTATAGGTCAACTAAAAGGTATCGACGTGCTCTTTTACTTGGCGTAAAAAATTTGTTAATTACGCAAACACGCACCACGAAAAGCGACATTCTTGCGTTTTAGCATAGAAATCGCTCTAACTCGCTCAGCGTGCGGCGTAGAGAGACGATCTTGAGTTGCTGGATAGCTCTTGACTCACTGATCATTTGTTCTTCTATTGGTCGAAACTCAAAAGTTTGAATATCGCGAGCTACAGTAACCCAAAGGTTCAAACAGCAAATGGGCCCTAACTCGCTCGACTTACGTTGTAGAGCGGCATTCGTTCGACCGTTTGAAAGCTTATGTGGAGGCAGTTGTTGAAAGGTCATTCCTAAAGAAATACTTTTGTTTTTTAAACCCTTGTCTTACGAACAACTTTGCCTGCTCAAAAAATTAATCCCGGGCGATCCCAATGTTGCCTTGCAACAACCGCTCAGAAATGCGTGTGCCTTGCTCAAAAAATTAATCCCGGGCGATCCCAATGTTGCCCTGCAAGAACCTCTCAGAAAGGAGCGTGTCAGAAGTAGCGCATGAATAGTGGACTCCGGGCGGGCGCGCGTCATATCGGAAAGGCTTCGAAATACTTTACAAAAGTATCCACTCTTTTACTCTTCCACTTTAAAAGACTCACAAACCACTCTGTATTAATACAAGATTAGTAGACGGGGGCAGAGCCCCTCGGGGCACTCCTCCCCTCTTTCAGAAGAATTTCGGGAGTTGAATCATGCTGTCCATTGATCAACGAGACATGTCAGTGAGGCTTAGTGGCCATTCTGATCGCAAAATTAATGGCAAATTCGGAATTGTGACGCTCCAATACCCCACATTTGGCATACAGCACACCTCGGTTCAGCTGAACTGACACAACCAGGTTTTCCACTTGAGAGCACATGGTGGCAAGCAAATTCTTCAAAAAATGGTCCCACACATCTCAAAACGAAAAGACAACGTCAAATTCGTGATCAGCATCCCCGAAAAGCCGGAATCGAGTACTTACACGGTAGGTGCCCCAGACAAATCGGGCAGCCAAAATTTTGAATTCAAATTTCCCGCCAAAATACACGTCGGACGGAAAAAGTGCTTATAACAAAAACAACGTATCTTTTGATGCTCTATCACGTGAAAGTCCAATTGACACCTAATTGTCTCGACTGACCCCACTTTACACCGAAATACCGAAAATTTGTAGGAAAAATGTAAATTTCACCAAAAAATTGCCCCCGCCGAAAGCTGAAATTCTGCTCCAGTGAAGATAATTGTAAGCCTCACAAAGCCTGTTAATATCGTCGGAATCGATCCGCGCAGTCAAAAATAGGAAAGGCACCACTTTTGAATTTGGACTGAAAAATCGATTTTTTCGATTTTCACACAAAATTTGGCCTCTCCGAGAGAAGTGACCTACTACACATTTATAGAGCTCGCCGAGCTCTATCGAATGGTGTTTGTCTCATCTCGATACGAGCACCCTATCAATAGTTACGCCGGCCCGAAGTTTTGCCCGGAACTCCGGGACCCAACTTTGGGCAATATATCCCAGCCCTGGGTACATCTGACCGGATTCAACAATGCGGTGCGGTCATTGGCTATCTGAGATGTGCCAGTTCTCAATAAACTAGAACTTCTACTTCCCGGCGGCGCCCCCACCATCGGATAGCCCAATGTCTTTTGCATATTCGGCCCAAAGCTCGTCTCGCTACGTTCTACCAGAACACTATTCTAGCACTCCAAAGTCCGTCGGAGGCCGAAAAACCGGGTTTTTGGCAACTTGCCAAAAATCGGGTCCCGGACGGAAGTCGGGGCCTTCGATCCACCCTGCGCCATCCCGAGACCTGTCGAATAAAAAAAAATTCGCCCCGATCGGCCAACTCTAGCCCGACTTATGAGCGTTCCAATTTACACAGAATCCGCACCATCACTATAGCACTCCTCCCTTTTGGAGGGGAGGAGTGCCAAAAAAACAACTAAACTTTTTTAACACCGCTTGTTATGAGCATTTGGGCCGTTTTCCAGCTGGTATATGGCCTTCAGACATACGTTTGTAGTGTTTATTGAGCAAAATAAACGTTTTCCTGCACTTTTTGAACCAAATAAGTGCAAAAATCTTGCAATAATAGACCCCTCTACCCTTTTTGGATTGCCATCCTGAAACTGAATCAGGATCAGGACGACCCACCCCCCTTCCACCCTAAATTGACTCCCCCCCGGACCAAATCTGGTAGGAACCTATGAATATCTTCTTGTCCTTGGAGACCATCAGGAACGCGATTCTTGTTCCTGATGACCGCCCCCCCCGCCCCCGCAAGCCCAGTTGACCCACCAGGCCTTCGAGCAATCGTACCTATGCACCCTCCCCAATCGCAGCCATCTTATGTCGAAGACGTGTAATGTACCCTGGCACACAGGTTTTGAAGGTGACGGACGAGACGACAGTACCTTCATAGGAGCCAGCTTGTGTGGTTGTTCAGCGCCCCGCTGCCACAGGCGAACGGCTATTTCGAGCTTCTCTTTCCAAACAGAAACGGTCAACACCGTTGGAAACTTGACGGAGGAAATGTCCCTTTCCAGAGGGCAAAACAAGGCGAACTCCCCTCTTGTTGGCTTCACAGAATTTGGAAACGTCGTCGAGAAGGGGCGGAATGAGGAGTTAGGCAACGATTGCGATTGCGATGAATGTGGTGCCACGCACGGAAGCAATTTCATGCGCAGCGAACAAGCGGACGCACCGACCTTCTTTCCCATGATGGCCATTTTGATTTCAACAAATCGAAATCGGCACGACTTGCTTTTCGGCAGTTACTAACACACGCCCCACGCCCCACGCCCCGAATCTTACGCCCCACGCCCCAACGCCCCGCGCTATTTAGGTGTAGCGTACACGCACCACTTGCTCAGTTTCATATATGCGTTAGGTTGTATAAACACTGGCAGTGGCAGCTGGCAGAGGCACGACGGTCTGGCTGATCACTAGCAGTGACGCTGTGTTTCAGAAACACATTTCAACCGTGACTTTCTCGAGCTAGACAATGAGTTTTTCACGCGGCCTTTTGCGCCAAATAGAAAAGTCTTCCTGTTTTACGAGTAAAAGTATTGAGTACTTCAGACAATGACCTATCGCTTTATCTTGGAACAGTTGTGCTGTACACAAAGGCAATGGATGTAGCTTGAGCATAGGGCGGTCAATTTTCAAACGGTTTTTCGCCGCGCCTCAGCGCGGCGAGGTGTATATATACGGATGACAATGTCTGTCTGTCTGTCTGTCTGTCTGTCTGTCTGTGTGTTCGTGGCACCGAAGTAAAACATGTGACATATGTGGTCAAGTAGAGTCAAGGTCGCTGAGTATGGATCCAATGTCCGTTTCTGTTGCTAATTTCGCATTTTCGAGATATTCACAATTAAAATCCAAAAATGTCGAAAATCGACTTTTTCACCTGGTGAGTTAGACGCGAAATTTCTTCAGAAATGGAAAGAGCACGGACCGCTGATAATTTGAAACACAAAAGAAAATTTTTGTCAATGTGGAATTTGATAGAAATACGCAATTGTTTGTCGAAATTTTATAAATTGACAAAAATAGAACGTCATTTATTGACGAATGTGAATGCAGAATCTAAAAAGTCGTAAGCCAATAAGAATTTGTGACCTCGTTTTTCAGTTTTGAAACACTGCAATTTGGAGATATTTACAATTAAAATATGAAAATGTCGAAAATCGACTTTTTAGCCTGATGAGCTAGCGGCGAAATTTCTTCAGAAATGGAAAGAGCATAGGACGTGGACAATTTGTAACACAAAACAAATTTTTTTCAAATGTGGAATTTCATAGAAATACGCAATTGTTTGTCAAAATTTCATAAATTGACAAAAATAGAACGTCATTTATTGACGAATGTGAATGCAGAATCTAAAAAGTCGTAAGCCAATAAGAATTTGTGACCTCGTTTTTCAGTTTTGAAACACTGCAATTTGGAGATATTTACAATTAAAATATGAAAATGTCGAAAATCGACTTTTTAGCCTGATGAGCTAGCGGCGAAATTTCTTCAGAAATGGAAAGGGCATACATAGACCGCGGATAAATTGTAACACAAACAAAATTGTTTGCAATTGTGGAATCTCATAGAAATGCGCCACAATTTGCCAAAATTGTACAAATTGACAAAAGCGTCATAACGCAGAAATACGTACACCAAACGAAATTCCTGGTAGAGAACGACTGCACCAAACAGTTGGCAAGTTTTTTTGTTCGATGTGGTGTATTCCCACGGGTATAAAACTTCAAATGAACGGCGTCGTATCATGCCGATACCATATAGCGAACGCGGCGATATCCCATTTCACAAAGAACGACAAGTGACAGGGGTGTTCTCCAGCGTTCTCCAACAGACGACCTTCCTATCAAATCGCCAAAATGAAATCGTCCAAATCTTCCCCTAGGGCTTTTTTACAAGTTGATCTTATATACCTATTTCAGGCCTCCTGAACACCGTGGACTGCTCCGTTTTGCTCTAGAGCGAACCATGCGGCCGATACAGGCCTGCAAAATGGGTACCCCTGGATAACGGTTATTATCCGCCACCTCCCGATCTCCTCAGTATTGTGCAGCACTGCGTGTCGTGGATGCTACAGAAGTCATGGTGATCTTCTATGTGACCTGTGGGCTACTTGTTGCAGCATACTGTACTGTGCCAGAGGCAATACAGACCCCGTACCTGAGCTGTTGTTCGTGACACGACTAACATGTTACCTCGCAATACGGATGACACAGTGCCTTCTCGTTACGCTTGTAGCAGCATCTGCTCTTACGATCAAGTAGCACTACATCCTGCTATACCATAAGAGTAGCATGTCATAGGTCAGCTGATGTTCAACGACTCCTGTTAGGTGGGGTCATGGGAAATGCACAAAGATAACACATTAGCCTGGATAGAAGTATGCGTGTAGGTAGAAAAGCCACCCTGGGGATCTCCCCTGTAATGTTTGCCACTTGTCTAAGCAGTATGCACACCAACAACCCAACATCTCCTGCCTGTCTAGGTTACAACAGCCGGTTTGTTACAAAGGCCCAATTACAAGGACAGACTCAGATATTGCAGTAACATGTCATTCACACTGCCTACTGCAACTGGAATGGTTTAGCTATGTGTTGTGTATGCAAATCCATTGACTGCATTCCAGTGATGTTGGAATTTCAGAAGTGGCATATTCTTAGCGGTGTTCATTTCCAGTGTTATTCTTTGTGAACTTTACAAGTTTTATCTCTTGGATTCTGACATATTCAGTCAGCCTCAGCATGGACTTGTCTATGGAGGAACTGAGAGTGAAAGAAATAAAAGGTGTGGCCAATGAGGATTCACCTGGGCCTATGGGTGATGATGATGGGAGGTATATGAAGGAGCTGGCAAGATGACAAGAAGAATGGAAGATGGGTGGAAAGGTTGAGCCACCCTTCTTGGGAGGAGGCCCCCTGCAGCTGGCTGGACAAGTCTTCACTTCAAGAAGAGGGCACTGAGAAACATCAGGTATGGCATTTGGAGTACCTACCTCCACAAGAAAATCAATGAACCCTAACAAAGAAATTACAACAAAAATTTGAAACTGTTGAATAACAGGTTACTTGGGGTTTCCTTTTGCCAAGGCAGCCACTGAGGTGTGGGTGCATGAGCAGGAGGAGCATTAGAGTACTGAGTCCTCAAGTCAGCTGGTAGGCTGTTACTTATTAGTTGAATCGACTGATTGTAACATGAACATTGTGAGGAGGGGCTTGAAATCCCAACCTCCCTCCAGAGACTGACTTCATCATGCACCAGACAAATCCAGGGAATAAAGACAAAGACATTCTGCCTCCCTACCTGGTCAATTTCTTGGCTCATTAGCCAACAGCAATGTTATTTATATCAGTAGTGTCATGCATGAGAAGGTGTGGAGTGAGTAGAAGAAGCCTGGGAGAGCCACAAGTGAGAGAATGCCAAGGCTGCCTTCTACAATTAGCTGGTGCCAAGTGCCCTGTCTGCATTGACAAATGTGAGCTCACCACTCCAATGACACACACACACATGCTGATCTAGATGCACAAATCCAAATACACCAGGTAACTTGTTATCCAGATGTGCAACCACAACAACCAAATGAATGCACTCCTCCACATTATCAGATGAATGTAGTGTATAAACATTAGCATGTGCACTTGATCACTCATGTCTGCACATCAAGATGAAGGATGGAGACGAATTGCAAAATCCTCTATGCTAATCTCCAGATGTCTGTGTGTTTGTGTGTGCATGCGTGAACATGATAACCTTTGACTGGGGCCGTGGGGCGAGGATCTCGACGATCTATGGCTAAAAAGAACCTCCTTGCCCCCGGGACGAAAATGTCCTATTTTGGTGTTTGGTCACCTCCTTAATTCAGCTGAAATTCTGAAAATATTGGCTGTGCGGCACTTTTCTGTGATAACTCCAGACTGAGGAGACAGATTGTGACGAGCCGTGACACAACAGAACCGCAGTTCGACGCTGACCAAAGTCTCCTGTGTTTGGTCTTTGGCCGCCTCCTTAATTTAATCAAAATTCCAAAAATATCGCTATCGCGACAAGCCATGCTTCAAAAGAACCGCCGTTCGATGCTGACCAAAGTCTGTGTTTGGTCTTGGCCACCTTCTAAATTTGGATGATCACCTGTGCAGCACATTTTTGCGCCCGACCATGTGAATCTGCTCGAACACCTGAGTTGTGCAACAACGGGCTCTGAGTATCTGCTCAAATGCATGAGTTGCACGACAACAGGCTCCAAGCATCCACTCGAACTCATGAGTTGTGCGACAACGGGTTCCGAGTATCTGCCTGAACACGCGAGTTGCGCAACACCTAGTTATGACTACAATACTCATGGTACATGCCATGTAAAAGAAAATGTACAGAAATGCTGCTCAACTGAGCACTTTGACACCAGCAGCATATGAATGGTATGCTATACAGTTGCGCAGCAAATATGAGAAGGAGAGCAGTGGGGGGGGGGGGGGGGGGCGGGGTGAGTAAAAAAGTTGACGAGGTAACATGTTACTCTACACTGGATAGCAGGTCTGCCACACACACATGGGGCAGGGGAAGAGTTGGGTGTCATGGCCCCATGGGTTAGGGTTGGTGGCATTGGCCATGGCCTGGAAGTAACAAATGTGGATGATGTGCAAGCATGGCTTGCAGCACAGTGAAATTCAAACCCAGAAGCACAAGGGTCACTTCATCTCATCCCCTTTCTGCTTCTCCTGCCAGCCCAGCCCAGCCCCTTGGGCCCTGTCCCTCTCATTCTGAAACTTCTCCAACACCTTCTTCTGCTCTCATCTTGTCATGCATCACTCCTTTGACCTCATCTGCCATATAAGTCTCAGTAATACTACTCATACGTGTAAGCGCCAACCGGCGGGGGGGGGGGGGGGGGGGGGGGGGGGGGGGGGGGGTATAGGACCCTCAGGGGGGGGTGGGGGGGGTCTAAGGCCCCTGGAGTGGAGGTCAAATGACTTAAAAATTTTGCCAAAAAGTACCAAAAAAATAAAAAATTTCGCAAAAATAGGCCAAAAAATGCCAAATATCACTTAGTTTTGGTCAAAAACATCCAAAATATTGTGCCGCAGGCGAAAATTTTGCTATTTTCAAGTGCCACAGGTGAAATTTTTGCCATTTTTAAGCACCGCAGGTGAAATTTTTAAAATTCTCGGGGGGGGGGGGTCTTTGGGGGAAGGTGGGAGGGGGTACCTGGGGGGGGGGGGGGGGGGGGGGGGGTATGCTTTTGGCTAGGGGGGGGGGGGGGCTTACCCCCCCCCCCCCCCCCCGGTTACACGTATGATACTACTGACCAGAATTATAACATGTTACTCAGCTCATACTGGCCAAGGAGTTGACCAGGTGGGGGTGGTGGTAGAATGTCTACTTCTTTATAGTTGACCATCTGCTCAATGTTGTATTACTCCTGTGCAGAGAAGCGGATAGATGGGAACCAGTGAGGTCAGCATTCCCACCTGAGTAGCTTATTATTCAACCAAAAATAAAAGAGTCATACTTGCATGTCCAGAGATGACCACTTTTGTGTGTGAGACAGTACAGAGACATACGCAGCAAGACTAAGTTACCAGAGGCAGCTGGGTTGGCACAAATCACTCCTTCACAAAGGTCCTGTGATACCATCTCAAGTTTCTTCTCCAGTACTTGTTCAGCTTCTTATTCAGTGGAGAGACTTCAGCTAGCTATAGATGATGGGTCCACATATGTTGATGGTTCCAATCCTTCCATTCTTCTCATTCGGCATCTCCACCACTGTCTCTACCAGTACCCACACTCAACATAAGGGGAGAATGGACAGGTGAAATTGAAGAAGTACTTTGGGAAGTATCCCAAGCTAAGAGTATTGTCATAGTGTGCTCGATGCAGTGTGGAATGATTTGAATCAGTGCAGAATACTGTGAGGATGATGCTTTGTGCATATCAAGATAACATGTTACCCTATGCATATGCATTTTCCTGAGATGGATAACACATTAACCTATATCATATCATTAGCTGGATGACATGTTACCCTTTGAACATGCATTTTGCTGAGTTGGATAACATGTTAATGTGTGCCATATGCATTGCTTTTGTTTGTTTGTTTGTCATTGTTTTATTGTTATTTTTGGTTGTTCTTTGTTGGTTGTTGCTATTGTTGTTTGTTGTTGGTTGTTGTGCTTGCATATCTGTATAACAAGTTACCTTGTGCATATGGATTTAGCTGCATTGGATAACACATTACTCTATGTCATATGATGATCTGGATGACATGTTACCCCATGCACATGCTTTGTGCTGAGTTGGATAACATGTTAACGTATACCATATGCATTGTTTTTGTTTGTTTGTGTGTCATTGTTTTGTTGTTATTTTTGGTTGTTCTTTGTTGGTTGTTACTATTGTTGTTTGTTGTTGGTTGTTGTGCTTGCATATCTGGATAACAAGTTACCTTTTGCATATGGATTTCGCTGCATTGGATAACACATTACTCTATGTCATATGATGATCTGGATGACATGTTACCCTATGCGTATGCACTTTGCTGAGGTGGATAACATGTTAACATATATCATATGAATTGTTTTGTTTGTTTGTTTGTCATTGCTTTGTTGTTATTTTTGGTTGTTCTTTGTTGGTTGTTGCTATTGTTGTTTGCTGTTGGTTGTTGTGCTTGCATACCTGGATAACAAGTTACCTTCTGCATATGGATTTTGCTGCATTGGATAACACATTACTCTATGTCATATAATTATCTGGATGACATGTTACCCTATACGCATGCATTCTGCTGAGTTGGATAACATGTTAATGTATGCCATATGCATTGCTTTTGTTTGTTTGTTTGTCATTGTTTTGTTGTTATTTTTGGTTGTTCTTTGTTGGTTGTTGCTATTGTTGTTTGTTGTTGGTTGTTGTGTTTGCATATCTGGATAACAAGTTACCTTGTGCATATGGATTTAGCTGCATTGGATAACACATTACTTTATGTCATATGATGATGATCTGGATGGCATGTTACCCTCTGCACATGCATTTTGCTGAGTCGGATAACATGTTACCATATGGCACAAGCATTTCATTTTGTTTGTTTGTTTGTTGTTTTGTTGTTATTTGTTGTTGTTTGTTGTTGTTTGTTGCTGTTGTTGTTTGTCAATCCTACCAAGAGAGTAACACATTACTTGAATGCAGTACCCCAGCTCTCTTTGAAACT
>JASAMZ010004199.1:0-37098 GCA_030248115.1 Linhomoeus sp. GSCO2_2 | reverse complement strand
AAAATTTGAAGTACGTCTCTGTTGACAGAATCGCAGTTGGAGTCGATTTCGGTGCTTTCGAGGGCGCTGATTCCGAATGCGGCACTCGTTTTGCGATGCGGACCAGGATTTGCGTATTTTCGTGGACAATTGGGGCACCTTAGCCATGTTTTGTCGAAACCCTAAGCGTGGGGATTGTTCGGTGCAATATTCAATTTCGGGCATTCTGCGCTGTTGACAAAGTCGGCATTGGTTCTGCGCTTCAGATAGACGAAGTCGGTACTGGTAAGGAAGTTTCAACAACAACTGCTGTCGCAAAGAAGTTTCTTTCCACTATTTCTTACAACCAGGTATATATGACCGCGGTACAATTCTGCTGTGCGCCGGCATGTCTTGGTGCGGGAAATTAGATTTCCGTATCGCGTCCTCTAAAGTCATGTTCCGGCGGGATTTGCGGTGAATCTGTGTGTGGTATAATTGCCTATTGTACACGGTGTGCAATCGCTTTGTGTGTTTTCGTCCACTGTTCTCTCTCTCTCTCTGTTTTCGCGCCCATGTGTCTTGTAGTAATACGTTACTGTAGTGCGCAAGTATTCTCCATAGGGTTAGGTCGCTGCAGTAATTGCTTCGCCTTTGTTTCCGTTCAGCGTTCTCTCGTTCCCACGCTCTGCTGGCAGGGACGCTCGATTGCGTAAGCGTGTTTCGTGGCGCGCGTGTCTAGCGTATAGATATCCAGCTGTGCGCGCGTCCCATGGTGCGGACGCTCGATTGCGTAGGCCTGTTTAGTGGCGCCCCTATCTAGATCTACCGCATAGATAGCCAGCTAGCTGTGCGCGCCCCCTTCTTTGTCTGTCGAGTGCCGTACGTTGTGTATTAGAGAGGGCACGGGCCGCGGCCGGCTCGATTGCCCGCTGGTTGAAGCTTCACATTGCGATCAGCGGGGTTTATTCAGATTGAGTTTTCCAAATGTGAAACTAGGTCTTTGCTAACAAGGCGCCGGCGGAAGGGCCTTCCGAAAAGAGCAGTGGAGGCGAATTCGCTGAGGTTTATTTTGCGCATTTCGGCATGTCCAAGCGGAAGATCCTTGGGAATGTGCGCAAGTGTTTCTCCTTCTCCTCCAGTGCCAGAGTGGAGCGTCGTTGGCCTCTCAGGGTCGGGGCAACAAGATCGCCCGCCGCGTCTCGGCGATGGTGGCAAGACTTCCTGTGCAATCGTCCGGTGCGTGATATGGTAACTTCCCCCTTCCCCCTCCCTCGAATCGAATAAGCCCCCACCGTCCAAGAGTTTTCCCCTCTAAACGAAGGTTGAAAATAAGCCACGCGATAGGTTGAAAATTCTGCGCGCACGTTAATACACGTGTACTTACCATCATATTTCTCCAGTCACTACATCTTGTTTTATGCCGAACTTCATATTAGAATGTAATTTTTTCCTTGCCCATTTCAATTTTTCACTCAAGCTCAAGCTTCTTGGTAAATTTCATTCGAATTTTCAGGCTATGAGATTGGCCACCCGCTCACTGGAGAAGCATATCGGCTGCCTGCGGGCCGACTATAACGCCCTGGAGGCGAACGTGCTCGTCCTAGCTGAGTCTAGAGCCTCCGTTGGCAGGGAGCGGCGGAGAGCGTCGTCCTGAGAAGACTCTTCAGACAGCGACGGGAATATGAGGTGAACTACTGTTTTGTCGGGACACGGTAACTTCCTCCCCACCCCCCCCCCCCCCCTCCCTCCCTCGAATAAGCGCCCACCATCCAAGAGTCCCCCCTAAGACGTCTCGATTCGACGGCCACCCTAACAACCACGTCTATTCCAATTCGAAAGGAGGCATTCCTGCAAGAGTTGTCTTCTACGAGTGTTCCTCACTCTTCCAGGTGGTTCCTCCACGTCATCCAAGCGCCTACACCGTGTCTGACGACACTGTGACGCGCGTACAACTTCAAGTGAACAATACACAATATCATGCCAACTAAGCAAGGCGTCCCTTGTCTGGCTTTCCACGAGAAGAGCGCAGAGTGGCGGAGGGCCTCTGTCGAGTTGTGGGGCGCCAGAGACTGCAAGGTGCGCGCCGTCGACACTGCCACTGTTTGGTACGTCGCCCGCGACAGCCTTGACCTCCTCTTGCCCATACCCAGAGAGCTCTTGCAGGAGCCCCTGCGCGCCATCAGATGCGGACTACAGGGTGTGGGCCGCCTGACTCGTGAAGAGCAGCAGGAGTACAGGGGTCTTCTCGAGGGAAAGGTGGTGATGCTGCGCCCAGTGGACCCTTCAGACAGCGACGGGAATACGAGGTAAACTACTGTTTTGTTGGGATACGGTAACTTCCCCCTTCCCCTCCCTCGAATCGAATAAGCCCCCACCGTCCAAGAGTTTTCCCCTCTAAACGAAGGTTGAAAATAAGCCACGCGATAGGTTGAAAATTCTGCGCGCACGTTAACACACGTGTACTTACCATCATATTTCTCCAGTCACTACATCTTGTTTTATGCCGAACTTCATATTAGAATGTAATTTTTTCCGTGTCCATTTCAATTTTTCACTCAAGCTCAAGCTTCTTGGTAAATTTCATTCGAATTTTCAGGCTATGAGATTGGCCACCCGCTCACTGGAGAAGAATATCGGCTGCCTGCGGGCCGATATTAATATTACCAGACCCCGACAAAGACTTCGAGGAAGACGACTTTGGTTAGTCAGTCTGAATTCAACCTTTGTGTTCTATTGACGCATGTCCCGCCATATCACACACTCGGAATTCCTGAAGGGATTGTTATTCAATCTTAGGCGATGAGAGCAGTGGCCTAAGGGGTCGGGGCCGGAGTTTGGCAGAGGAAGACGCGTCTGCTACAACTACGACAATGAGCCAAAAGAGTTCTGCAGGTGTGTTTACGTGACGTGTACGTGATGTGTACGTGTAAACTTCCCCTCCCCCCCCCCCCCTCGAATAAGCCCCCCCCCCCCGTCCAAGAATTCCCCCCTTCTAGACGAAGGTTGAAAATAAGTCACCCCCTCCTCAGCTAGTGGTTGCACAACTTGCGTTCCTATGAATGGGTCGTTGATTGGAAGAACCGGTGTGTGTATGGGTTTTCTTCGTTCACAGATGGCTCACCCCCCAAGGATTCCCCAGAGCGAGCGCCAGTGAAGGTGAGACTGCGCAAGAGGCCGAGCGGGACCCTCCAAGCGCCAGTGAAGGAGCTGTTCCAACGAAGGGCCTCCCATGCATGGCCTATAGTGTCGATGACCACGCGTGGTCGCGCGGAGGTGGCCGCTCGTCAAGAGTCGAGAGTTCACTTCGTCGACATTGGATGGGTGGGGTGGCTTGAGAACAGCAGCCACACTCTGCTGCCCATCCCAATGGAATTGCTCTCGAGGCCGGCCGCCGCCATTCGCTGCGGACTCCAAGGTCTGCATGTGTGTGTCACCCTAATGTCGGCAATGCGGCAGTTTGGTGGTATTATGCGTTTTGTGCGAATACACTGCCAGTCTGTTCTAACGGATCTTTTGCTGTACGCTGCACGCTGGATTTGGGTCATTTGTCTGTGTTAGCGTGGTCTAATCTCGCAGCCTGCTGTTCTTAGGACGAAGGAGACAGTCTGGAATCTATTCGCCGCACGGCCATCAAGAAGCAACAAGAGGAGTTCCTGAGGCGATCGAGTATTGCTGTTGGTGTGCCTGCGACGACTGCTGGCAACGCTTGAGCTTGGGTTAGGATTGGAAAGTTGGTAAGAGTGCTGTCTCGTTACGCGGCTGGCGGCGTCGATTGAGTGTGTTTGCGCTCGTTGTTCTTTGATCTCGTGTTTTGTAGAGGTCGCATTTCGAACTACAGATGGTGAACTGGCGGATTTTGGCATGAATTGCCGTCGTACAAGTCCCTTTGTCGTACCTTGCTTTTGCTGTTTTGCTTTGTTGCGTAGCCGCTCGTTGATCGTACTTCTGGGTCTGGTCTGTTATTATTGCAGTCGGTCGCTGCGGCACTTGTCGCTGCACGTTGATATTGTAATTGTAGAGTTCCAATGAGTATGCACACGCAGCTACGGCGCGAGAGCCAGTTTGGTGAAGCGTTTAGGAAGGCCTGAGTGTGTGCGCTTTTGTGATAGTGGTGCTGTGTGAAAGTGTGTCACGGTGATGTGCCTGGTGCCTGGAATGTGAAAAATGCGCGCGGTAACGGCACATATTAAACCAAATAGCGCGATATGTCGGGGTATCTCTTCTAGCGCAGTTCGACTTGCCTAATAGGTGTAATGCCTTCGTATACTGTAGTCCCAACCAGTCGGAGTGCTTCTATGCAGGGACTCCTGCACGTAATCCTTGTTTTTAATCGATAGCTCTCGAGGGATAGTAGGTGTGGACGGACCTTCATTTTTTTCGCGTGGTGGAAAAATTTTGAGAAAAATTCAAAAATTTGAAAATTTACTTACTGGGAGGGTGTTCCCCTAAGGCTACTTTTTGGAATCATGGACCGATTTCGATGTCCTTTGGATATGTTATAACCCTCGACGAGAGCTTTTGCGGAAAAAAAATCCCGAGCCAATCGGCCGACGCGTTCTCGGGTTACGGTAGCCGAAAGTGGTTTTTTGACAAAAATTTGCCTTTAAAAAATCCTAGTAAATCAGGGAGTTGTTGGATCGGGCCAGATATCTCAAATCGGCAGGATTAACATGCTCTCTTTCGTTTAAGACCAAAATCGCTGAAATCCGCCGAGGAAATCTTGAGTTCTGCTGTGCCAACGGGTCTCCGTCGGGGGTCGAAAATGCCGATTTTTGACTTTCGGCCATTCTAGCGCTCGATTGTGTTGATTTACGGCCAAATGGACTGGACCACGCGATTCCCCGTTGAAAACTGATCCGGAATCGATTTTCAAAAATATTTTTTCGGCTACCGTACCCCGGCCGCGTCCAAAATTCGAATTTCCACCCGGGTGGTCAAAATCAATGTTGGAGTCGATCCCGGTGCTTTCGCGGTCGCTGATGCCGAATCTGGCGTTATTTTGGCGTTTCGGATCAAGATTCGCGAGTTTTTGCCGATTTTCGACCTACCGAAGCCCTACGTTGAGGAACCTCGATGTGAGGTGATTGTACGTTTGTAATGTCGATTCTAGGGTATTTCGTGACGAGAAACGCGAATTTGCTATTGGTTTCTCCATTTTGTGTCGATTTTGCCTTCAAACAGCCACTTTCCTAATGCCGACATTCAAATTTGAATGCAACTTCTACCGTACTCTCCTCAAACTGTGTTGTGCGCGCGCATTCAAACTTCACAATTGAAGGAAATGCAGTGCGAAAAGACGGCGTGGTAAAGTAAGCATTTGCGCATGAATTGTCAATTCTTCCCGTCCAAAGTGGCAAGGCGAGTCTGCGATTGGCACAGCCCCGAATGTTAGCTGCCAGCTACTTGTTGAATCGAAGCGAAATGGCGCATTTTGGGCTCAATTCGGCCTGGTCTGCAGGATTTCGGTGGAGTTCTGCTGCGCGCCGGCCGGTCCTTGTAGGTGGAGGGAATATGCGTAACTGGCGCGCCGGCGGAATTTGTGGACAATCTTTGGGCGGAAATCGGCCTTATTTCTCATGATAAGTGAGTGGTGGTCTGCTTTCTCTCGTTCAGGTCGGAGTGCTTCACTGCAGGGTCTCCTGCACGTTTCCCTTGTTTACAGGGTGGTCTACCTGCGGTGGCGACCACCACGACCACACGGCGCGCCACTGTCCCTCTACAGCAGAAGTGTTGTAAACGGGCGTATTTTTGGCACTCCGCCGCTTGAAAAGCGAAGGAGTGCTATAGGAGCGGTAAAGCCCACAGTTAACACCAACAGGCCTGGCGCTCGCTACGAAGCACCTAGGGAGCCAATTTTTTTTTAAAAGATAGCTTATGACGACGCGCAGCGTGCTCGGGGGGTGAAAAAATTTCGGTGGTGGAAGAATTTTGCGAAAATTCAAAAATTCAAATTTTTGCTAAGTAAAAAAAAAACAGGACGCCATAACTTTCGCAAAAGTGGCTCGAATTTGATGATTTTTGGATATGTTGTAGACCTTTGGGTCCTCTACGAAGCGGGACAGGAACGGGCTCCCTAGGTGGTCCGACGCGGGAGTACGGTAGAAAATTCGAAATTTTAAATTTTTTTCCGACATTTAAAAAATCGTAATTCGGGTTTGCGACGGTGGATTCTCGCAAACTCTTCGATCCGCCCTGCGCACTTATATTACCTTTCAATCGAGACCACAACCGCCGAGATCGCTTTTGTCGTTCGGGAGATACGAGGTGGCAAAAGTGCCGGGTCCCGAGCGGAAAATTCGGATTTTCGACTTTGAATGGATTTTTGGGCCGGAAAGCGTGCTTTTAGCGGCAAATTGACCATTGCAACGTGTTCAGCGTCAAAAGTTGGTCTAGACGAACTGTCTTGACCATTTTGAGGTACCGTATCCCGGCCGCGCCGAATTTTTGAATCCCGGGGTCAAATTTTCGAAATTGAGGTTTCACTTGTTTCGGGGGTTCCCGACGACGCTGAACACGAATCCGGTGTTTGTTTTGCGATTTTGAACGCCATTACCCTGCTTTCGGCACCCGGCCGGCCAAAAATTGGGTCCCAGGGTCAAATTTTCAAAATTGCGTTGACCGTTGTGTCTGGGCTTTCTGACGCCGCAGAACGCGAATCCGTCGTTTGTTTGGCGATTTGCGGTGCATTTAGCCTGATGTTGGCCGAATACTCACGCTTTGTAAAATTTCGCGAAATGCCGATAATACCGTCCGCCGTTGATTTTGCTGCGCCTACAGTACGCGGGCCATATAAGACGCGCTGAGAAAGGCGTCTACGCACGCGCAATCGAACCGAGTTATAGGAGCATCGTACTGTAGCGTAGGGCCACCGACGCCGTCCACCCCAGCGGGGGAGCCCCTGCTGTGTAGCGTAGATAAGGCACGCCTGTACAATTGGGGCGCCGCTGGCATTCTACATTGTGAGTGGCTATAGACAGTCAGCGGTCAGTACAGCCTGCGTCATCGTCGTCAGTACAGCCTGCGTCATCGTCGTCAGTACAGCCTGCGTCATCGTCGTCAGTACAGCCTGCTCGAACGCGTCACTTGCGCCACATCGACCTCTAAGTGTATGGCATCTGCTTAGGCCCACCCCGGGCTATAGACCCTAGTTCTACGCTGAAACAATTGGGGACGAACAAATTTAACGGGAATGCAACACTTATTGGAGTTTCTGTGCCCCCGTCTGCTAAAACAATCACGCGGAGTGCCTATCTGACACTCAAGGAGTGTCACGTGTCACTTGTTACATTTTTTCGCCCGGCCTCAGCTTACAAAACTTTACTTTACTGGATACTTTACAAAAGTGTCCACTCTTCTACTCTTCCACTTTAAACCACTCACAAACCACTCTGTATTAATAAAACAACTCAACTTTTGAAGAACAGCTTGTTTTAGCACCCCGACCCCAAAAGGTGCGAAGTGGTTAGTGGGGGCTGCCACCGGTCAAAATTTTCCACCCAAGGTTTTTCGCGCGTAGTTTGCATTCAGATTTGGACGGGTTTTATTAATCGATAGCTCTAGATGGATAGTAGGTGTGCGTGTGCTCGTACCTTCATTTTTGGCACTCCTCCCCTCCAAAAGGGAGGAGTGCTATAGCCCTTTGCCCTTCACCGGGGTCTGTCAGACCCCCGAAATTTATGATTGGCAAACAAAAGCGAAAAAAAAAATGATTGGCAAACAATTCGAGATTTCTGCCGGCGATGATAAATGATAGGCAATCAAGGTGCTGCCCGAAAATGATAGGCAATCAGGAATCAGGCACCACCCAGGCGGAATCGCCCCTCCCATATGGGCATCAAAAAGTGGAAATGAAGCGTAGGGCAGCTAGCAGAAGTGGAACGGTTGTCAGACAACGCGCGTGAACCTTCGGCAACAAGACAACGAAAAAATTGAACTTTGACTCCAATCACAGAATCACAGATACTGCGACACCGTCTCCTTTGTGTGCCACAGTTCCATGCATGTCAAGGTGTTGTCGCCTTGGGTGTTGTAATGAAGGAAAACGCCACAAGCCCGGCAGTAGTGCGTGGTTTTCGACTTCACGCTGGCTGGGTGTAAAACACAGCGCTTCCTCTGGGCGTAGGGGACGTGGCGTCCAAAGTGGCCCAACTGCCAGTTTGTGCGAGCGGCGAAAAGTTCTTGTTTCGTCAGTTTCGGCGGAAGGGGCACAATGTGGCAGGGGTCGGGCAATGAGCGGCTGACGGACTGATCCAAAACGCGAATATACTGCATGAGCTCTGAGACAATGGCAGATTTTGTGTCGGTGTTCTTGAATTTGGGGTGGTACCACTTGAAGATGATGACGGCGTTGACAATGGCTGCCTCCAACAAGAAAGAAAAGCCACTCCCCAAACACCAATTGCGGGATTTGAAGTGCCGCCGATTTGTGGCGCGCATCTGGTCGCTAAAAGATGGGCAAGTTACGCTACGATGACCTGCTACTTATTAGGAAAGGTGGTCTGTAAGTGTACTGTATGTATAAGAAGTATGAAAGTGGTACGGTTAGGTAGGCCGTGATTGAATAAAGTGCGGTGGCTAAGAATGACGACGTGTGTTAACTAACAAGTGGTCCACTGGGCCCATGAATCGTTCGTACAGGGCGAACTTCTCTGGGCGGTACACTTCGATTTTTCTGTATTTATGGCCGTCTTCTTTAGATTTGACTTTTCTCCACGCAATGGGTATATAGCTGCCATCGTCTAACCACCCGTGGTCTGGAAGTGTGTCCATCTGAATGATTGGCATCTTGTCGAAAGATGGGCATTGAAAATCACACTCGTTCATAACTTTGTTGTCGCGTACCGGCCTGTGTACTTGGACATGGCTTCGTCGATCACCATGAAGGGTCCGGGGTTGTAGGCCTGTTGAAAGGCCAGAAATGTGGCAACCCAAAGCGCTCTTATTTTGTGCTGTTTGTCGTAGCTGGGGTGACCTTTCACCGACCGTCCGAGATTGCGCTCTTTGGTGGGGTTGTACGTTCTGTAAAGATGCGCATCTTCCATTTCGAAGAACATCGTACAGGTTGCGAATGGCAATGAGATCTGTTGAATCACCTGAAATTTCTGTAGATGTTTAGGAATTGGCGGCCACTCAATCCGATTTCTTTGATGGTTCTATCACCGTCAACTCGCGCGAAATAGTCTGTCAGATCGCTGAGTCTATGGACAGACATTCTCAGCAGGACAGCCACAAATCGAAACATTTTTGGGATGTCCATTGGGGACCATCGAATTCCAAGCCTCTCAGAGCCGGCTTTGTCCGTTTCCTCCATCACAAAGACGAGCGAGTCGTAGAACAGGAGCAGGAAGATCTCGGTGAGACTGCGGCTGCTCATATCGAATGCGGGACCGACGGGAGAACTCGCCAGACGAGGAGCGAAGTCAATGGGGTCGCGTTTTGCTCGCGGGGGGAAGCGCACCCAGGGGGAGTGACAGTTCGGTAGCTCACCCTCCACGTCAGGCAACTGGAAGAAGATGGTCATGTTAACGCTAAATGGTCATGTTACTGTGGATCATGCACTGCTTTACCTCTGCTTCTTGCCGTTCGCAGGGCTGCGCGTCGTCGGGACAGGGGGCTGGGTCCTCGTCAGGCCCGTATAGCGCGTCGTCGCGAATGACGTCGTCGTCGACGTCGAGTTCCTGCAAACAGGGAAGCTGTGGACAGGTTAGGTTATCTTACTGGGATAAACATAAGATGCGCATTAAGCAGTAAGATGTCCATTGAAACTAGAATGGACAGGTGTGGTGCTCACTTCGTTGAAACCGTCGATTATTGGCTGGTTCGGTGCCAAGTTTTCAGCGGCGGCGATTTCGTCCAAATCTTCCTCTTCTGTGGTCGCTTCTTGTGCCACGGTTGCGGCCTCCCTATCCACATTGGCCGCCATGACAAATGACGAACTCAAACGTATGTGAACTTATGTAAGGCAATAAATCACACTGATCGCACAGCTGGTATGACATTGGATTATCCAGGGGGGTGCCATGAGTACGCGATGCTGTACGTCGCAACTTTTACTGAACACAAAGCGCGCACCACACCACAAACGTCGAACAAAGTGGAATTTGTGCTAACACATTCACTTATTCAGGGCAGTTATGTCCATATCCACGCCCTCAGTGTCCAGCGCGGACATGCCAAGCTGCGAACACGACGCGCTGCTGTCGCCTAAGGTGGATGTGTTGACGGCTGACTGCGACGTGCCTAGCGCGTTGGAAATGTCGATTCGCGGCAGAGTGTTGCGCGGCACGGCTGACTCATCATGGTCATCTTCTTGCTGTTGCCCTTCTTCCGTCTCCTTCTCTCTGTCGGCGGCCTCTTCCTGTCCTGTTTGGGCTTCTTTCTCTCCTTCGGCCTCCTTCTCTTCTTCGGCCTCCTTCTCTCCTTCGGCTTCCTTCTCTCCTTCGGCTTCCTCTTCCTCCTCCAGATCGTCCCCTTCGAGACGAAGGTTCAAGTTCGGCACGGGCGGGTTGTCGTTGTCTTGCTCGCCGTCCTGTTCATCATCGTCCTGTCGCGTGGCCTGATGAAAGAGCTGTCACTATGAGTCGTTACAATTGACTGATTGTGTGTGGATGTATACTTTTTTTGTACCGGAGAAGGAACCATCTCTTACAAATATCTCTTTTTTTATGTTGCACTATGCAGCATAAGCTTAAACCTCTGCGCTGTCTTGCGGCTCGTGCTGGGCGCCCTCGGCAGGGGGGGCCGCGTAGCTGTGGTCGGCGCCCAGGTTTGGCGAAGCTGGGACAAGAATCTCCACGGGACTTGTGACCTGCGGCAGGAGCGTTGCGTGATTTGTATGGCCATCTTTGTCAAACAAGACCATCGTTAGGATGTTCGAATGCCTAACTGACCGGTTGTGCCGTCCCTTGCAGTGTCGTGACTGCTTGACCCGTTGAGCTCGTCGCCTTGTCGGGCGCCACTCCAAGCTTCTGGTACGCCTCCGCGATCACAAGGTTCTGCGATGAATTGTGCGGTGGCTGGGTTTCAAGCGTTGAAGTTATGTGCGTGCAATTCCCGCTCACCGCAGTGATGACGCCTCTCGCTTCGTCCTGCCTGCGTCCCTGGCAATCGGCAAGATGTTGAAGGGTGTCAGCGAGGGAACGGAACTGTTTGGGGCACCAATGGCAGTGGACCGTGTTCTGAATGTCAACAAGGTACGAATGTGGTCATTGGTGTTATTTTCTCGCAACGAAAATGGTTGAGGAGAAGGCACATAAACGATGATGGAAAATTACGCGTTCCATTGTGCTCCCGCCGGCTGCTGCTGGCGAGTATGAAGACGCCAGCTCGTTGTCGACGTGGGGCGCTTCCGCCACCTCTCCGCGTCGCTTCTCCGCGTCCAGGCGTTTCTCCGCGTCCTTGCGCTTCTGAGCGGTCGTGCGCGCTGAACGATTGGTGAAGAGGTCATCTTTGTGAATGATGACCACCTTTCCGTCAACAGATTGCATTTCTGAAGGGCGTCTTTGCGCTTCATGCCCATCAATGAACACTCAACCTTTGCGCTTCGTTCCTGGCACGCTGAAATCCAGGTCGACTTCGCCAATGAGAGAGATGACAGGTGCTGGGTCCCCGCTGCTTTGGGCCTCGTGAGCCGCCCAAGCCTCGTCCTCTTCTGCGAAAAGAACTGTTTTGTGTGTGTGCGGTGTGTTGCGTTGTGCGTAAAGTGATGTGTACCTAGTTTGACCAAATTTTTGTTCCTGACAGCCTCTTCCTGGCGGTCGAATATGGCCCCCTTCTTCTGGAGCAGCTTCATTCGGGCCGCCTGCTCGTCACCTGTGCGCCTCTGCGCCACATGGGCGTCTGCGAAAAACGATGAGACGCAGAGATTGATTGGGAATGCGTGCACCATCTAGTACTTCATGCACCACCTTTTGCTTCATAGTCGGCCAACTGTGCCTTTGTCAGAGGCACATCTGTGCAGCTCTCGATGGGCGGTTCAACGAAAGGCAGGACCTTCTTGTAGTCTACGTCCAGAAGCCTCAGACCGCCTCTGTTGTGGCTCTTTTGGGTTGGACCGCGCACAAAGCCAGTGGGCCGCGAGGCGGTTTTGGCGAGACTCATCTGTGTGCAAATGCGCGTAGAGTCACATGCGTGTGCGGATTCGTGCGTTAATTAACTGTGTTGCGGTGTTGCAGCGGAAGTCTAACTTGAAGGTTGCGGATCATTTTTTGGTGGAGTTCCCAATCCTGCTCATCGGTCCAGTTGTACTTTTTCTTCCAGTTCTCTTTGTCGTACATGCGGCTGGCGACACCAAGCAGCGAGAGGGTGAAGTCATCACATCGCCCTAGAAGGTCCTCGAGGCTGGACACCCCGAGAAGGGATGGCGCCCAACTCTGTAAGGGGAAGCGTTGACCATCTTTGTCAAAGTTGGCCATCAAATTTAGTTTCTGCGGTTGAGAAGACGCCTTAGCCTCGAAGTACCTGGATGAAGTACGGACCCTGCGGTAGTCCTTTGACAGCCGCCTTGTACAGCTTGCAGATGAACACTTCGTAGGCGAGTTTGTGCTGTGCAAACACTTCGCGCAGAGTCGGATTATCGGGGTCTGCGGGTTTGGCTCCTTCAGCAGCCAAGGAATCGGCGTGCGCTTTCGCCGCCTTTCGGTATGCTTTGGGGATGGCGTTGTGCTGCGCGGGAGGGAGTTGCACCTCTGTGCCGATTCTCGTCCCGTAGGTGTACGCTCTCGCTTCGCCTCGCGAGAACAGGAAGAGAAGTGCGCTGCACTTCGTTTCCACTTGGCGCAGCTTCACTGTGGACAGTTTATGAAGCAGCCTCGCGGCCGCCTGGCGCCCTGTAGTCGGTGTGAAAATTTGGCTGGATCAGTGGAACGCTGGACAGCCCGCAACGCGCAACTCACAAACACAAACACAAACATAAACACACGCGTACACCACCTTTGGGCATGGGCAGCTTCCCTTCCTTGTTGGCGGCAACGCTACCTCCGGACGCCTCCACCTCCAGGCGCTCCAGTTGCTTGCTCTTGCGTCGGAGTTGTTGCTCAAGCTCTTTCTCTCGGCGAGTGGGCTTCCCCTTGCCTAAATGTGAAACGGTGTCTGGGCATCTTTGCGGAGTTATGTGTTTGTTGGTACAGATAAACAGGTTTCGTTTGGCCATCATTACGGTTGATGTGCATGTTACCCGTTCGCTGTTTGGTGTCCCGCGCCTTTTCCACGCGCTGTTTCCTCTTCTTTTCTTTTTTGTGCGTCTCCCTCTCTTCTCTCTCCTCGGATTCCGACCCCGACTCGCTTTCGCTTCTACGTTTCTGCTGTTTCTTCTTTTTGTGCGCCTTGTCACGCTCTGGAGTCTCTGAGCGCCCCTTCTTCTTTTTGCGAGGCGGACTCCTTGACGGACTTTTTGCTGGGGAGCTGCCGCTTTCCGATTCGTGGGACGAGGAGCTGTCACCTTCTTCATACTCCTCGGAGGAGGAGTCGTGCAAAGGGGGGTTGCGCTTCTTGCGTTTTGGCATTGTCACGCAGAATATTCCCTGACTCGCAGACACCGCACGTCAGCCTGCAAAACGGGGGGGGGGGGGGGGGGGGGGGGAAGAGAGAACACAATGACGTCGCAATGACTCGAAAGGTATTATGGTGGAGATCCACACTCGGCATAACATAGCGTTCCCGAAAAATGCGCAACCTCTGTACACTCTTTACTGATCTGTCAAAGCGATAGGAATCCACGCGCACATCAGAATGACGGTGTCAACGGTCAAATATCGATACTACAACAGGTGCAAGCTGCAGGGAGCACGGGCGAGAAAGCAGAAAATATAAACGGCAAAGAATAAAAGCAAAGCATACACAGCAATGGGCAACAATGGGCAAGACGGCCATCACTACACAATAGAGTCTCTGTCAAGGATTCAATGGAATCGGAAGGTATTAGCACTGCTTACACGCAGAAATCTCGGCTCACTTAGCTTTTGTGAAGTCGCATGCCTCGCGCGTTAAACGTGGTGAAGCACTTCTTATTAAACGCATCAATTTCTCCCTCTGTACACCCCAAGAACGCCACTTTCTCCCACGTCAACTTCTGCTGGTGCTGCAGCACCATGAGGCGGAACTCCTTGGGGCACGACTCCTTGGGCATGCGCCCTTCCTTCACTCTCAGGAGGTAGTCGGACAGGGTCTTGTGGTGCACTGCAATGATAGGAAGCCATGGTGCGTAGTTGACCAACCGCGAGCAAGATGGTCATCAATGTCCCTCATGGAATATCATGCTACCACTTTATGTCATGCTGCCACCCACCCATGAAGCAGTGCTCCCAAAACGGATTGCAGATGTCTTCTGGGCGCCGACTTCTCTGTCCGGTGAACTCGCCTGGCGATGCGGTCGGCGACCCCGACGCGCTGCGCGGCACAGAGGGGGGGGTCACACCGGCGCCAGAGGCCCCAGCGGGAGAGGGGGCGGCAGAACTCCCTGACGACGCTTCCATCACAGAGGCGCGTAGGTACCGAGGGGTCAAGGTGCGCTTCTTGTATTGAAGGTAGTAGAGGGCGGATGACAAGGCCACCGCGACGGATTCCTGAGAGTTTAGGTAAATGAAGGTCATCAACGCTGAAGGGTAGTCTCCAGAAAGACAACCTCGGAGAACCCTCTCAGCACGAGGTGGGACTGGATGACGCGAAGAGCCGTTCGCAGCGGGGGTGGGTTGGCCTGGACGACCAAATCGGCCCGAGAGAGACGAGAAGGATGCGACAGCTGCCTGCTTGCGTCGATGTCAGACGAGAAGAAGACCGCTGAGAACTGCTTTCCGACGTGCTTCATGACGTTGACATAAAAGACTTTGACTGCCTCTCTGACAGCCATATCTCTTTCCACCAAAGTCGACTCTTTTGTGACGCCGGATAGGTCGCTGACAATCTGATTGACAGCCCTGCTCGGCAGGGCAGTGCTTTCCAGTGACACCAACAGAGCGCAATTCCCCCCGGGAATTACGGTGCCGTATTTGCAGGTGAATTGTCTCAGCGTGTCCAACTTGTGCATGTCTCTGAGGAGGCCCCAGTCTCCTACGTGCATCTCTATGTCGCCTTCAGAGAGAAGGTGGGAAGGACCGGCCTCACGTGGAGCCTACAAAGAGACCCAACGGAGATGAAAGATGGTCAACAAGAAGCAACACCACCGCCGCCACCAACAGGGGGGGTCTCTTCTGGGGTGGCGGTGACAATAGCGGCGGGAGCGCAGGTTTCGCCAGTGGGGGGGCCACCGGCGCCGGCCACGGGGGAGGACGGCGCACCTCCGGTACCGCCAAGCTCCATTGGGGCAGCGTGATCAGGCGACGGCTCGGCAGACCCTCTCAACCAAGGCTCGTCGTCGGTCCAGAATTGGTCATCAGGCGGAGGGGCGACGCGAAATGGCGTCTGGAGCACAACTTGGTCACGCGCGTCACCACTATCTCTGCGCTGACCAGGAGAGGAGTCGCCAGAATCGCTTCCGTAGTCGGCGATGAGCGAGCCTGACATGCCCAACTGGCGCCGCATCTCACCCAACGGCTGGAACAGCAAGACCGTGTTTGATGCGAAGACACAAGAACGCAATGAAAGACGAACCGTCAATGCGCCGCGACCGACAAACGCTGGCTCAGATGCGTTCGGCGACCTCCTTGTGGCGGTTCCCAAGCAGTTCGGAATTGATCTCGTCGTTGTTTCAGCAGGAGTAGAATGGGTGGGTAGCCGCGCAGGTGCAGCCGCTTCTCGCTCGCGCTCGCGCTTGATCGAGCGCTGAAGGCGAGATGCTTTTGCAGCCAAAGCCGGACAAGAGCACCGCTGAACAAGGGTACAGCACCCCAAGCAAACATACAAGGTGCGCCGTTCATCAAAACCACATGTACGGTCATCAAACGGAAAGATGAATTCCTTTTTACCACGTCGAAGCCGGGCACTGGCTTCGGTAGGTTCTTCAAGGCGTCCTTCAGTTCATCAAGGAGTACTTTTAGGCGCCCTATCTCCTCTGCCACCTTTCCGGGGGCCTCCTCCATGCTTTTGGCCACATCAGAAGCCAATTCAACCTTCGATTCCAATGTGGTGGCCGAACCACGAAGGGCGATGGACGCATCCTTCGCCTCCACAGACAGGGACTGCATGGACGCCATGTCCAACGAAACAGTCCTAGCCACGTCGCGACAAGCCGTCAGGGTCTCAGCAAGCTGCCGCGTGAACGTCTTCAGGCGCTCCTCAGACGCCAGCTCAGCGCTGGCGACCCTGGCGATGAGGGAATTGATGACAGAGACCAGCGGGTTCAACAGGGAGGCGCCAAGGGAGTTACTGAAGCGCTCCACCAACTCGCACAGCAGCACGCTGAAAGAATTGATGAAACTGCTCATGACATGTGCCCATCCTACAGTCACGTAATGTGCTACCTAGTCTCCTCCATGTCTAGGCGGTGGCAGCAACTCGACACTCTCAGCCCTGGTCCCTTCGCCTTGTTCTGGATCGAAAGTGGGCCAGCAGCATCATTGGGTTGGGCCTCAACTTCACCCTCTACCTCAGGATCAAGCGCCGGTTCAGCCACTGGCTGCGCGGCAGAGGGTTTTCTCTTTCGACCATCCTTTTTGCCACCGTCTTTCCTGCAACGAACAAACATGGCCATCTACCTTCTGGCATGGCCATATTTCGGCAATGTAGGCAGCTTATGATGACCATCTTAGCAAATGATGCTCCACTTTTCCGACTGCTCACCTATCCTGCTCACGGCACTTCGTGATGGCGGCCTTCTCTGCCTTCTCAGCTACCGTTGGGACAGCGGACGCCAGAGGAGAGGCGTCTCGGACGACGACGCTTTCCAGCAGGTAGTTCTGTTCGTCGATCGACATGGCAACCAATGGGTGGTCAGCCTTCCTGTTACATTCAACTTCGTTTGCAACATGAGCTAGCTAGGCTTTGTGAAAGACACACCATACACACCTAGTGGCATTGGGAGGGATCTCCTTAGTGCCCACTTTAGTGACCACCAAGGTGGACACTGTGGCCACTTTCAGCTGGGGTGTCAAAATTGTGACAGTCTTGGCTTTGTCACAGACGCATTCGATAACCCCTTTGACTCCTTTGGACGTCTCCACGGTACAACCAGGGCGGGCATTCAAAACATCCCGCTGGAAACTGTAGAGGGATCGGTTGGCGCAAATCTGCTCCGGATAGGAAACGTCGCTGGGCGGCGGAGACAGATGAACCGTGGAGAAGAACTGCAATGACAACAACGGTTATCTCAATCACAAGGTAATAGGTATGATGATGTCCTGGCAATCGAGAATGAAAGTCGCGAACGTATGGGCATGAAGCAATTTGTGCGGCCACTTTTAAATTCCGATTTTTCAATTTACCCTGCCATCTACGACGTCGGTTTCGTCGTCTCTTCGTTTGGCGCCTCGGCCTTTGCGGTTCCGATAACTGCACCGCACGTAGGCATTGAAAGGGCCGACCCACAAGACCTCGGCTATTTCAGCACTGAACGACCCCAGCTGGTCCCTGACCACAACTGGAGTCCCCTTGGTGAAAAGAGTGTCCCAAGAGCCATCAATCAGGAAGAAGCGGAGGGCCTCTTTGCTCTCAAAGTACTGCAAAGATACATACACCACTACAAACGCAGAAGTACAAAGCCTTCAAAGTCGTAGTACAATGGTCGCAAACCTCTTTGCACACTTTGGTGGCCTCATCCCACACTTCGCCCCTCTTAAATCCCACCCTTTGCGCCTTCTTTTCGTTGCCAAGCCCGACCAAGCCCATGGAGCACGGGATGACAAAGGACACCCGGTCGAGTTGCATCGATTTTTCGGGGAAGAACGACTGAATCGAGCGGCTCTTAGCCAAAGATGCCCATCAACCAACAGCACCTTCAGCAACAGAACTAACCAAATCCCTTTGGTAGAGGCCGGCCTCTTTGTCGTCAGACGTTCCATCGATCGCGGGATCCAGGCTGATCTTCCCCAGCCACTTATTCCTCTCATCTTGGTGTCGCTGGGCCACAGGAGGTGCCAAAGCCATCTGCAGATCACAGAAACTTACTTCCAACAGTGCAATTCCCATTCACTCCACTCACCACGACAGATCTGTCCGAAATCAGAGACAATCCACTCAAACGACTTGAATGATAGCTAATTGGACTGGAAAGCTCGCTCACATCCATTCATAACTGCCTTCCTGGCCCCGCGCTAATCCACATTTACGAATTTTGCTTCCGCGAAGCGAAACAAAGCTCACCACACAACAAGAAACGCTTTCCGACGCGTGTCTGCCATTTACATCACACCAACACGGCGCACTTATCTCTTACTTCTATGGGCATCATTTACAAGATGCCCATAGGCTCCCGCCTATGATTTTGATTTTTCGCCGCTCTGCATCTTACATTTTATTTGTCTTACGCATCACCAACGAGCGTATCGAAGCTAATTTGTGTCCTACTTTGTAGGCCACCCACTGCTCAATGTTTATTTTGCGTGGGCGACGTTAAGTGTAGCACAATCTCTGAGTTGATCTGATCTGATCTCTGACAGATGAGTTTGTTACTCATCTTGGCGAATGATGCCCAGATGCCTTCGCTGATATTGACCGGCGAAACATGAAAAACTGATTATGGGTTCATTCGTTGCCTGACCTTTTCCCTTCTCTCACTGAGTCCGATTGAGCGCGCGCAACTTAGCTGAGCCGAGGTGGTTTCTGTGCGGCCTTTACGACTTAAAACCGAACTGAAGATCGCCCAAGTGAGCCAAAAGGTACATTACTCATAAATTGTAGATTAATTACTTCTGTCACTATCATTACATTTGGCACTTTAGGGGTGGAGCTGAACAGCTATGGCGGTTCCTGACATCTACAACTACAAAATCATCATCGCTACCATCCTACTGAGGTTTTCTTTGGACTTTACAACTTAAACTCCAATTTGATTTCACATCACTTGGCAACATATTTTAAACATCGTTTCCTGCATTCCAGTGGTTTTATCCTTCCGTTGTGTGACATCAGCACGGTCACCGTCTTCCACGAGATCGCGGAGTGGGTCAACGGCTGGTTCGACTTCCTAGAAGAATCCCACGAGTTGTTCCTCTTCGCAAGGTGCTTTTCTACATTCATATGGGCATCTTACCGTCTTGTTGGTCATCCTTCTCGTGCCGCTGCTGTACCACCTGCCAGCCTGCTAGTTATTTACCTACCAGCTCTAGCTCTTTCACATCGCAGCCCCCTCGTCGCTCCTGTGAAGCTCTACTTGAAGCTGGTCTCGAGGCTAATCTACGCCAACGTGTTCATTCGCACGACCCACTTGCCCACCTACATTGGCCTGGTCCACCACAATGGTGGCAGTTCGCGCGCCCACTACACTGCTTCCAATGAACCGACGAAGTTCACAAACGCCGATTTTTCGATCGGATTCTGAAAATTTAGCTATTTTGAGCAAATTGTGTCCTTTTCCAGCCCACTGTCACTTGATGGTCATGTTTCAATTCTTGTTCGTGCATCTTTTATCGATCGATATCTGTTTGCCAATCATTTATTTCGTCGATTTTTGAAAGGCTATCATCGCAAAAAAAATCCGTATGCGCATCTTTTCTGAAACTGATCGCTGATTGCCTATCATTGAAATTTTTAACTACTCTTTTTTTTTTGCATGGTAAAGGGATAGTGATGGTGCGGATTCTGTGTAAATTGGAACGCTCATAAGTCGGGCTAAAGTTGGCCGATCGGGGCGAATTTTTTTTTTATTCGATAGGTCTCTGGATGGAAAAACCTGCATCGAAGGTCTCGACTTCCGTCCGGGGCTCGATTTTTGGCAAGTTGCCAAAAACCCGGTTTTTTGGCCTCCGACGAACTTTGGACGCTTAGAATAGTGTTCTGATAGATCGGAGCGAGACGAGCTTTGGGCCGAATATGTAAGAGACATTGGGCTATCCGATGGTGAGGACGCCGTCGGGCTGGGTCCGGGTCTGCCCGGGCCGGGTAGCAAAAACCGGGTTTTTCGACCCAAAAGTAGGGTTTGCAGCACAAGTCATAAGTGTATTTTGCTATAAGCAAATGTCACGATTTTTGTGTCGACTAAGAGAGCTCGGATAGTCAATTCCGAAACCGTTTAGAGAAACCCGGTCAGATTTACCCCGAGCCGCGAAATATGGCCCAAAGTTGGGTACCGGGTTTCCATGCAAAACTTCGGGCAAGCGTAACTTTTGATAGGCTGCTCTTATCGAGGTGGAGTAAAGACCACTTGATAGAGCTTGGCGAGCTCTACAACTTTATCATAGATCATTTCCTTCGAACCCGTCGAATTTCGGGTGAAAATTTGAAAAACCTATTTTGGGTCAAAATTCAAATGTTCGTCGTTTCCCATTCTTTACTGTGCGGTTCGATTTTGATGATAGTTGGTGAGTTTTTAGTACTTACAAATATCTTTCGGGGAATAGAAGATGAGGTTTGGGTGGGGAAAACTTTTGGAAGAAATTTGAATTTTTTCGAAAATTTTTTGGAATTTCGATGGAAAGTGGGGTCAGTTGAGATATTTCGGTGCAGTTGGACTTTCACGTGATAGAGCATCAAAAGATACGTTGTTTTTGTTATAACCACTTTTTTACCGAAGGAAGTAAGCGCTCAAAATATTCCAGCGTTGAAAAGTCGAGAAAGCCATCGCTTTCCTCGGCTGTCGCCAGTTCTCGTTTAAATTTTGAAACGATGCAACCAGCAATGCACTCAGCGAGTTGAGAGCCCCTGTACGGGCGCAATCCTCCAGAATGTGCAATACTGCACGATCTGGAGGGGTGCCCCTCCAAACTGCGCAATATGGCGCGTTCTGGAGGGCAGCCCCTCCAGAATGTGCAATCAGCTCCTAGAACGTTGAATTCTTTAACTTTTACGTATAATTCTTTTGCCAGGAAGTTATTTCCTTCCATATCAGGCTATGCTTAGGCTCGCCCTGCGCCCAGAGACGGATCACAAGAGTCTAGTCGCAGTCTGGCGGGTCGAAGCCTAGGCTTAACGCGACCGGTGACCGACTCCGCGCGCCCTGAAGTTGGTGGTCGCGCTAAGCCTCAGTTTTCGACCCGCCAGGCGCGACGTCGACAGAGTTTTAGTGCAAACTGTAAGTGGGATGAACACTCCTCCATCTAATTCACCTCCTGCTCAGGCCTGCTGAGTACCGCCGACCAGAGATTGCGCGGTTTGGAGGGGCCGCCCTCCAGAACGCGCCATATTGTGTAGTCTGGAGGGAAACCCTCCAGATTGCGCAATCTGGCTGGATTGCGGAAAGTGGATGCAACATATGCGCTACAACAGATGATTTGCAAAGATAATTATCGATCGGGCGTGGGTTCTGACGCGCTCGCAGCTCGCTCGCAGCCGGCAGGTGGCGCTGTAGAACCCATGGTGCGAATCGCACGCAGGCATCGTAAAACCGCGTCCGGGGCACCTACTGTGTAACTACTCGATTCCGGCTTTTCGGTGATGCTGATCACGAATTTGACGTTGTCTTTTCGTTTTGAGATGTGTGGGACCATTTTTGAAGAATTTGCTTGCCACCATACATGCCCTCAAGTGGAAAACCTGGTTGTGTCAGTTCAGCCGAAGCGAGGTGTGTTGTATGTCAAATGTGGGGTATTGGAGAGTCACAATGCCGAATTTGCTATTAATTTTGCGATCAGAATGGCCACTAAGCTTCACTGGCATGTCTCGCTGATCAATGGGCAGCATGATTCAACTCCCAAAATTCTTCTGAAAGAGGGGAGGAGTGCCCCGAGGGGCTCTGCCCCCGTCTACTAATCTTGTTTTCTCGCGTACTGTGAAATTTTTGAAAAATAACTTTGAAAGAATTGCTTCAGGTTCGGCAGCTTCGGCAGCCCGCTTCTTCCCGCCAGCTTTCGATCGATGGAGGGAGTGAGGGAGCTGCCTCACCGGTCGGAGGAAGACGATGAACAGGATATGTGCTATGCTATTGAAACGAAAATGAACAAGGGAAACGTGCAGGAGAGCCTGCAGTAAAGCACTCCGACCAGAACGGGAGAAAGCAGACCGCCACTCACTTATCATGAGAAACAAGGCCGATTTCCGCCCAAAGAGCCTCCACAAATTCCGCCGGCTAGACAGGCCGAATCGAGTCCAAAATGCGCCATTTCGCCTCGATTCAATCAGTAGCCGGCAGCTAAGATTCGGGGCTGCGCCAATCGCAGACTCGCCTTACCATTTTGGACGGGAAGAATTGACAATTCACGCGCAAATGCTTCCTTTACCACGCCGTCTTTTCGCACTGCATTTCCTTCAATTCAGAAGTTTGAATGCGCGCGCAAATTTAAGTTACAACATAGTTTAGGAGAGTACGGCCAACGTTGCATTCAAGTTTGAGTTTTGGCATTAGTAAAGTGGCTGTTTGAAGCCAAAATTGACACAAAATGGAGAAACCAATAGCAAATTCGTGTTCCTCGTCGCGAAATACCCTAGAATCGACATTTCAAACGTAGGTACAGGGTGGGTCAAAAAAAGTGAGACCCCTAACTTTGCGGCCGCCGTTCTCAAGCATGACTGCACCGATTTGGTTCAAATTTGGTGACAACACACTACAAGGTGTTGTTGATCGTCGGTACAAATTTCAACCAATTCTGTGCATCTCACGCAAAATGGCAGCTACGCGCGCAACACCATGCCGAAAATTGGGTGCGGACGGCGAAGAGGAGGATGGCGGCAAATTCTGAGATCATAGATTCGGGCTGTTCGATGGGGCCGCCACCCTGGTCGACCACTTGCTGCAAGCGGGGGCCGAAACCGGTAGATCGAATTGTCCGTTAACCTCATAACTCTTGCACAATCACATCCTTCAGATGCCACACGCTGGTAATGGGGTGACGGTAGACATCCGTAGACTCCACAGTGTATTCGTTATCTCTCAGATTTTTTAGACAGTGTAATGTTTGATAGCCACACGTTGTCCCACACCGTCTAACGAACTGCATTCCAATCACTATCTTACGGATGACGACTCGCATGGCCATCCTCCTCTTCGCCGTCCGCACCCAATCTTCGGCAAGGTGTTGCGCGCGTAGCTGCCATTTGGCGTGAGATGCACAGAATTGGTTGAAATTTGTACCGACGATCAACAACACCCTGTAGTGTGTTGTCACCAAATTTGAAGTCAATCGGTGCAGTCGTGCTTGAGAACGGCGGCCGCAAAGTTAGGGGTCTCACTTTTTTTGACCCACCCTGTACAATAACCCCACTTTGAGTTTCGTCAACGTAGGGCTACAGTAGACCGATTTTCGACCAAAACTCGCGAATCTTGGCCCGAAGCGCAAAAATAACGCCAGATTCGGCACCAGCGACCTCGAAAGCACCGGGATCGACTACAACATTGATTTTGTCCTCCGGGGTGGAAAATCGAATTTTGGACGCAGCCAGGGTACGGTAGCCGAAAAAATATTTGTAAAACTTGATTCCGGATCAGTTCTAAACGGGGAATCGCGTGGCGCAGTCAATTCGGCCATAAACCATCGCAATCGAGCGCTAAAACGGCCGAAAGTCGAACATCGGCATTTTTGGCCCCCGAAGGAGACCACTTGCATGCAACCACAGAACTCACGATTTCCGCGGCGGATTTTGGCGATTTTGGTCTTAAACGAAAGAGAACATGATAATATTGCCGATTCGAGATATCTGGCACGATTCAACAACTCCCTGATTTACTAGGATTTTAAAGGCAAATCTTTGTCAAAAAACCACTTTTGGCTACCGTAACCCGAGAACGCGTCGACCTAGAGGGTCGGGATTTTTTCCCCTCTTTGCATCGTCGAAGGCTATAACATATCCAAAGGGCGTCAAAATCGGCTCACTATTCCAAGAATTCTAGCTGGGTGAACACCCTCCCAGTAAGTAAAAATACAAATTTTTGAATTTTTCTCAAAATTTTTCCACTACTCGAAAAAAACGAAGGCCCGAGCGCCCCTACTATCCCTCGAGAGCTATCGATTAAAAAAACCCCGTCCGAATCGGATGAGAAATGAGGCACGAAAGTGAGTGGCAAAAAAGTTAGTCAGTGGCAGCTCCACTATAGCACTCCGCCCCTTTTGGGGTCGGAGTGCTAACAAGCTGTTTTAAAAAAGTTGAAGAGTGGATACTTTTGTAAAGTGTTTCGAAGCCTTTCCGATATGACGCGCGCCCGCCCGGAGTCGACTATTTATGCACCGGTTCTGACACGCTCCTTTCTGAGGGGTTCTTGCAGGGCAACATTGGGTTCGCCCGGGATTAGTTTTTTGAGCAAGACACACGCATTTCTGAGCGGTTGTTGCAATGCAACATTGGGATCGCCCGGGATTAGTTTTTTGAGCAAGACACACGCATTTCTGAGCGGTTGTTGCAATGCAACATTGAGATCGCCCGGGATTAATTTCTTTAGCAGACAAAATTGTTATTAAGTCAAGGGTTAAAAAACAAAAGTTTCTTTACGAATGAGTCTCCAACGACTAGCATAACGTAAGCTTTCAAACGGTCGACGAACGTCGCTCTACAACGTAAGACGAGCGAGTTAGAACCGTTTTAGTGCTCAAAACGTCACGATTGTCGACTTCCGTGGTGCGTATTTTACTAATTAGAAAAATCTATGCAGTCGCACGAAAGAGCACGTTGAGACCTTTCAAATGACGTGTCGATTGTCGCTCGACGACGTACGACGGGCGAGTTAGAGCCGCTTTGCGTTTTGGACTTTCGGGTTACTGTAACTCGCGAAATTCAAAGTTTTGAGTCTCGACTCCTCTTAGCGTAAAGACCTACATATCGAGCAACCAACGATCGTCTCGCAGCGAATTCCCTACGAAAATGTCAATTTCTCAGTACGTGTTTTACCAATTGAATAAAAAAGTTTGTCGTGCCATGAAAGAGCACGTCGCGAGCTTTTAAGCGAACTATCGCACGCCTCTCTACGTCTTAAGACGAGCGAGTAAGGGCCGCTTTGCTGTTTGGATCTTTGGGGTACTGTAGCTCGCGTAATTCAAACTTTTGAATTTCGACTTCTCTTAACGCAATGGTCAGTGTGTCGAAACCTATTTAACGAACTGAAGATCGTCTCTCTGCGACGGAAGACGACCGAGTTAAAGAAGTTTTGCGTTTTGAACCTTTGGGTTACTGTAGTTCGCGAAATTCAAATTTTGAGTTTTGACCAATGGAAGGACAAATGATCAGTGAGTCGAAAGCTATTCAATAAACTCAAGATCGTCTCTCTTCGACGCACGCTGATCGAGTTAGAGCGATTGTAGTGTAAAAATGACGAGAATGTCGCTTTTCGTGTTGCGTGTTTGCGTAATTAAGAAAATGCTTGATGCCAAACGAAAGAGCACGTCGAGACCTTTTAGTTGGCCTATCGCACGCCGCTCTACGACGTAAGACGAGCGAGTAATAGCCGTTTTGCGTTTAGACCTTCCGGTTACTGTAGTGCGCGCAATTCAAAGTTTTGAATTTCGAAGTCTCTCAGCGACATTACCAGTTAGTCGAGACCTATCCATAAAGTCCAAGACCTCCTTCCTACGACTTTCCAACGCCGAGATCTGAGAGCGTTACGCACGAACGAACGAACGAACGAACGAACGGACGCACGCACGCACGAAAAGCTCTCGTAGGGGTTCGCCCGGCTGAGGCGGGGCGAAAAAATCGAAAATTGAAAATCGATTTCTCTGACTCGAGAATAATGAGAAGAGACGACGACCACCTAGTTGGAGTGTGCCCCCGTGCACCCCCCCCCCCCCCCCCTTGAAAGATCCTCTAGAAATTTCAAAAAGTTTTGCGTGTTAAAAATGGCTACATTTTCCCTACAGCGCTCCATTTTCGAAAATGTGCACATTTTGGTGCGCTGTCAGAATTTTGTCTGTAGAGTGAAAAAGTGTTCCGTCGTCATGACATTGTGTGGTAGCGCTTTTGTTGTTCATTTATCTTTGTTGTTGGGCTTCAGTCGAGTAAAGCTATCGCTGTCTGCCGATATTGTATTGTTTCCCATTGTTGTCTGTCTGGCAACGGCTTTCCACCATGTCCTCTCTACTTTGATGTTCACCAGTGAAGAAGTGCCGCTAAACAGCATTTTTGCAGGTGTAATGTGCCTGGGCCCCTTCGGGTGAGTTTATTGGTTCTGGGGTACTTTTTACACTGATGTTTTAGTAACTTTTCTAAGTCTGGGGACAAGCTAGGTCAGTAGATGGTGGCAAAGCCTCACTGGGCACTCCTCAAATCAATTTAGGAGTGAATTCTCTGCACAAGTAATGCCAAATCTGTAGTTGAGTGCAGAGCCATTTCTATGCATTAGAAGTGCTAGACTGTGAGCCAAATGGAGTGGAATTGATACAGTCTAGTACTTGCAATGGTCAATACTGTGACATGTAAAATGCAGTACGAGAATATGCCTAGCAGAGAAAAACACTAAAATGATGTCTGACTGCTTGCCAAATTCCTAAATCTCAGGTGTCATGATTGCAGGCATGGGTGTCATGGAACAGAATCCCGTGTCCCCTCTGCGACGATGGCAAAAACCGCGATGTTGGGTAAGCAGAGAAAAAGCCTGTGTCTCTTCTGAGAGGGCTGCCGTCCTCTGATTATGGCATCCGAAGAATCCCATCAATGATGGTCAAAACAATCGGGTAACGTTGGCTCGGGAAGCAAGATACCCACTAACCAATGAGAATGATCGGATGAGTGAGGGCCCCTGGGCAATCAGATCGCGAAACTAATAGCAAATTCGGAATCGCGGTCGTCTATAGAACAAGGCCGAGATCTGAGGTTGTTACGTACGTACCGGGTGTCCCAAATAAGCTGTGTGCCTAAAAAGTTCAACCTATACATAGTGTCTGTCAAATCTTGGTGAACAGTACAGTGAACTTTATGCACATCATTAGCCGTATCTAGAGAAGGTATCTCGAGAACGTGTACCACAAATCAAGTACAGCTTTTCCCACGATACGGTTGTCTGTACAGCTGATCTAAAGCTCAGTGATATCGCCGCGTTCGCTATATGTTATCGGCATGATACGACGCCGTTCATCTGAAGTTTTATACCTGTGTGAATAGGCCGCATCGATAAAAAACTTGCCAAATGTTTTGTGCAGTCGTTTTCTACCAGGAATTCCGTTTGGCGCATGATCTTTCTGTTTCTGCGTTCACAATCATCAAATCCGTTGTCTATGCGTCTGCCATTCCTGAAAAATTTGTTCGCTAGCTTATCGGACGAAAAAGTCGATTTTCGACATTTACGTATTTTAATTGTGATTATCTCAAAATTGCAACTTTTGAAAACTGTGAACTGTGTCATAAATTCTTGTTGGCGTACGGTCTTTTTCCATTTCGACATTCACTTTTGTCAAAACATCGCGTTCGATTAATGTCGATTTATGAAATTTTGACAAATAATCGCGTAATTTTACAAAATTCCACATTTTCAAAAATTATATTTTGTGTTACAAATTATCCGCAGCCTATGTCTGAATAATATGCAAATTTAAACGAAAACTACAAAAATATTGCTCAATATAGCACTCACTTCTCCCTTCTAACTTCTAAGGCCAGAGTTCACTGCACTGAACTGTTACCGTATTCAATGCTATAAGTGTATGCGGTCGGTAGGACAGCCTAGTTCACATTTGAAGTGGTTGCGGTCTTGAGCGGAACGGAAGGCAGCACACATACGGTAGAGAAGATTTCCATGCTACAGCAGCAGTCAGTCACTGAATTCGCCCAGGACTAAACGATTCTGCGGCAAATTGCCAACTTTGGAGAGTTTTTGCGAGGTATTTCGCGAGAAATGTGGC
The DNA here is from genome assembly GCA_030248115.1 of Linhomoeus sp. GSCO2_2. Lineage (NCBI taxonomy): Eukaryota > Metazoa > Nematoda > Chromadorea > Monhysterida > Linhomoeidae > Linhomoeus > Linhomoeus sp. GSCO2_2. Next base: position 9,355 of record JASAMZ010004199.1, on the reverse strand, counting down.
GTAGTTCGCTCCTATCGCTGAAGGGGGACAAATTTCCCCGTTGCGTTGTCGTGGCGAGTCGCGCCAAAACCGCGCATCTTTCTTCCATCGTCTCGCCGACAACCCGCCCCTTTTCCTCTTTCATCGAACGTCAAAAGCGGCCCCACGTCAACACAGAGAAGACGCCTAGGCCTAGGCTAAGTAGGCCGTCAGAGAATGAGCACAGTTGGCAAGAGGAGGACTACCCACAGCCCATTGCGAGACGCCCAATGCCCCAACCGCTACCCGAAATCGAAATTGGAGCGGACGGAACTGTCGAAAGGGCGCAAGAAATGTGGCATGATGGAGTAAACGTCTCAAATTGTTTAACTGTGCAGGCAGACGGAAATTGTTTTGTATCATTGCTTTGTGTGTGGAGACCAGGCGCAGGGTTTTTTTTCGTCCGAGATCTAGGCGTATGGCGTACGCCTAGCCAAAAATTTTAGGCGTATTTCCCAAAATTTTGTCGTACATGCAAAATTACAGCGAAAAATAAGTCCAAAAACGTAACCAAATTAACCGAAATATCACTACATTCTGCACTGATTGCAACGAAATCTGCTTAAATGAAGGTAAAATCAACAAAAAATCTTCACGGATCGCTTCAACAGCAAATTCTGAGCCTGAAATGAACCGAAATCGTTCAAAATAGCGCCGCAGGCGAAATTTTTTTCCAAAAAGATTCCTTCTGCTGAAAAAGTCCTCTATGGTTGACTTCCAGAGCTGAATTTCTAGGCGTAAAAGTTTACGCCTAGTCAAAATTTCTAGGCGTATTCCAGAAATTTTGGGCGTAAATACGCCCAATATTACGCAAAAAAAACCCCAGACTAGGCGTAGGCAAGGCAAGGAGAAGATTGTTGAGAGGGGAGAGGTCTGGTCGGGCACTCAGAAATTGCTCCGAAAAAGTAAACGACCTGTTTTACAATATTCAACAACACTTTGTCTACTCGCATGCCAAAGGTTGAGTTGTAGTATTGATGCAGAGTGAGTTGAGAGCATTCTAGCGTGGGAGAGGAGAGTCAAATTGCGGGTGGTTACGCCGAGTCAATTCACTATATGGTTACGAAATCGTGTAAGGTAATATATTATTTCGCAGACGAAATCCTCCATAAGGCACAAACACTACAAACACCGAAAGTGCAGAATTGTTGTATGAATGGCGTTCAGATGCCAACGTCCGCACGGCACGCGCCTTCCTTCCGTGGCGCAAATCCACCACCACGCGTGGATGCGGCGGCATGGCGAATGGCCAACTTTACGCGTCACAAGCTACAGGTAGTGCTCCACGTTGATCACAGAACACTATCGTCAAAGCACGCACTACACAGTACACACACACACCCTTTCTAGACCAACCCTGATGCCATCAACAAGGAAATCCACTCTGTTCGCTTCCTGCGGAACCGCCTGCGAACTCTAGCCCGACTGGGCTTCGTGTTGACCGAATTCGAATTCGCGCCCTTTGTGGACGCTCTGAATTTCCTCACTGAGCGCGATCCCAAAGAGCTGTGGATAGGTTTCGTCGGCTATCTGGTCGACTCTATCACCTTGTTGGGAAGACCGTTGCCTGAGGCGATCTTGAACGCGCTCAACGATGACCAGTTTTGGGCGGGAAGATCTTTGACTGGATTGGGAGGCTTGGGCTTCCTACTGGAGAGATGCCTCAGGCAGAGAGCGGTACGTAACTGAACCAAGTAGACCAACATACGATTGCTCGCCTCTATGCATCTGTCATATCGTTAAGCTAATGGCTTCCATTTGAAATAACGTTTCACAGTATCCTCCAGATCTTCATTGTTGAGTCGGGTCGGTTAGTTCAACAAATCTGTCCGTTACGTTCAGCGCTGCTGCAGTTCGTCTGATTGGATATCCGGAGACGTTTGTAAAGACGAAGAGGTTTCATACCGCTGCTGGTCAGTTTCTCCATTGGCTGTAGGGCTGAGCGGCCGACTGTGCAGATTAGCGAGCGCCGTCAGTGCCAATGTCAGCGGCGGCTGTACGGAACGGTGCGAGGCTGGCAAGCACGTATGTACATAGGTGGATGCTTTGTGCATCCGGCATGCATAGGCCCTCTCCTGTGCGCAGTCAAGGGGTTCCAGCTCCAGTAGTGCCCGACTGTTCAATACTACAGTTTCGCAGTGGAGATCGTGCAGTGGGGTCCTTGAAGACGAACGCGAGCCCTGACAATGACGTCTGCGCGCCCGAGTGTAATCTCAGCGATCGGCGTTTATGCCTGACGCCTGGCCGGCGGATTTTGTGGCGATAGGCGAATTTTCGCGTCGTTTCTGGACTTGCCACTTGTCGCTATTACACAGTGCAGCCTTGCCACAGTCGCAACAGTAGAACCGTGAAGAGTGGAGGTTTGTTTTGCAGCGGCGCCTAGTTCGGTTTCTTTATGAGCGGTTTCAAGGACTGTCCATAATGAGTGAGTGCAATCTAGATAGTTATTCGAAGAACGCAATTTAAAGGTTTTACTTCAAAAGGTTCCGCAGTTGAGGAGTGTATTCCCTTCTGTAGAGAGCAGCTGGTCCATCCCCCTTCACCTTATGACGAGCGCGAGAAGGAGGAATCGAGCGTGGACCCTCCTTTCCGCACCTCCTGCAGTGTCTGCGTGTGTTTGGGGGTGATGGGGGAGCTGCCTGCCTTCTTTCACCCTGAGACTGGCAAAGGTGGTGCTGACATGCCTCGATGCGACTAAAGAATCGATCGTCGTCGGCTCGTGCGTCGGCATGCTGTTGCTGTATCAACGCGACAACGAGAAGCTCGATCAAGTGAGGACGGACTAATGCACTATGCTACAGTAGTTGACGATTCAGTAGAGATGTACTACTTCATTCCAGGCTCTACATGGCGTGCTCCGAACTGATTATTACGGCGGTTAGAGTGGTCGACGTCGTGGAGGAATCGCTGGCGCGCACGCTTGTGGCCACCGGACACACGAACGGCGTCGTCAGCGTTCTTCGGCTGCCCTCCACTGGAGAGCGAGCGTCGACGGAAGACAGAAAGGTGCAGTGTTCAATCCGCGATGTGCGGTGCTCGTTAAGATGTTACACTGGTTGTTTAAATAAAGAGAGTCTGATCGGTTTTGACAGTTTCAGCTCTATCTTTTCGTTCACTCGCGTGTTTGCCGTCAGTTAGGAGGTTGTTGAGGGGCGCTGCAGCGGCGCTCAGTTGCCCGAGCAGCGGAATATTCGGCTGTCTCGAGTGGTCTCCCGACGGCAAGTTCCTCTTCTCCGGCGACAGCTCCGGCACTGTGACGGCCATCGCGTCAACTTTGCAGAGGTTGATAGCCATCGCTCTATGAGTTTGCGGAATCCTTTGATCTCCTCTATCGTCGATTATTTAGGGCCGCTTTACATGAGGCGTAGAATATGTAAACGAGCATCATATCTTGCTCCATTCTGAGCAGACCCTGCTGTCAGGAATCGACGAATTTCACTGCGGAAGTTGGGGAGCACTGTATCAAGAAGATGGTGCTGTCAAATGAGGATATCGTCAAAAAAGAGTATCAAAAATTGTGGCGATTCATTCCCAGCGGCCCAATTTTCGAAAACGAGCCGGAGAACGAAACCTCTCGGCTGGCGGCGATTTCTGTCAGTCGGTGGATTTTTTGGGAATTTGGAATTTGAATGGTTGAAATTTTTCTCTTTCAGGTGGTCTTTGAGTCAAACTACCACTTCTCCTATTCCTACGTCAACACTGGAGAGTATTATCGCAAGGCGGAAAGTTGGATTTCCTCCAGACTGAAAGACGCGCCTTGGCCTTACAATAATGGTTATTTTACGGCCGACTATACGCAGCTTTATGACGCCCAGAAGTCCTTACTTGATGGTATGTACGTGCTGTTCATTCGTCAAATTTAAATTTCGTGGAAAACTGTACTAAAGTTTAAGCTGTGACTTGAAATTTAGTTATTATTTTATGTGATAATTAATTAATAAAGACTTTAAATGCAAGGTATTGTAATTCCGTCAAAATTGTAAGATATGGATTATGTAGTTATTCTTTCATCAAAGAGTGAGTAATTATCTACACACCTAACCAATCAATGGCAATAATAACTCAACGGACACATATTACAAACTTTGCATGCGCATGAGTAATCTTTTATCTATGAAATTAAATTTAAATTGTCAAACTCTAATACGTATATTGCATTCTTTTCCATTTCAGGCACCTCAATCGCCGTCATAATTTCGCTTACTTTGGCCTATCTCATACTCTTTGTGATCACACTCAATCCCGTGCTTAGTCTGCTGGCCATTCTAAGCATCACCGGAATCATTCTAAGCACCGTATCTTCCATGATACTGATGGGATGGGAGCTAAATGTGCTGGAGTCGACCATTGTTATTCTGGCCATTGGACTGAGCTTCGATTTCACTCTTCACTATGCTGTGGCCTACAAGATGACGCTGTGAGTTTGTAGAAATGATTAGATGAGCAGATTAGAGTCTTGATGTAAATTAGACTGTTCTGAAATTGTCATGTTGATACACAGGTAGTGTAATTATGGTTGGAACCGTTACTTGGTGTGTGCTATTCAAACGACATGGAGGAGGCACCAGAGATGGTTTTCCCACTGCAACAAATTTCGATGGTTGCCTGGTGTTAACTTTGTTTGTGCATATATGTACCTCCATAGCGCTCTTGCGCGTCAAAGGTTTTGCTACATCTTGCAGTGCCTAAATGAGAGCAACTCTCTAGAAAACCTCAAGTAGTTTTTCCACACTTGCAGAAAAGAGGACGCCTTGGGCAGTTTCGACTTCGCCACCTCCGAGCCAGTTTCTGTGTCGAAACGAAGGGCGGCGCTAGTGTCGTACGGAGTGGGCAAGGTGGCCGGACCCGTCTTTGCCTGCTGCTTTACCACTGTGATCGCCGGACTGGCACTCCTGCCCTCCCACACCTACTGCTATTATCAGATAGGTGAGTGGGGGCTAGATTTGATTTGGCTTTCAATCATATGTTGACGTGGCGTAGGTTAGGTTCATAGTAAATTCAAAGGTTTTCGTTGTTTTGCCAATAATCTTGGAATTATTGCCTAAGCGAGAAACTCAGCTTGCGATGTTTGTTCGACTTCTTCTATTTAACTCTATATCGCTTGTATTTTGTTGAATTTTCTTTGCTTTAATGTAGGTGAAGTTTTTAATTTAGAACATAATTGAATTAGGTACAGTAAGTTGTTCGCATACTAACCAATGTTAGTTTTGAGGTATCATAATCTCTTAATACGTAGTTTCTTTAGTTCGCTGTATCTACTATGTTTACTTCATTTCACAATAAGCGACTGTATTTTCCTGTGCATGCGCATTGTCGCTTGATTCCCTGCTATTCTTTTACTCTATGTATGTGTTCCATTCTACTCAAACTCCAACTCCCTTCCAGGCATCTTCATGGTCATAATCATGGCCAGCAGCTATCTCTACTCCACCTTCTTCTTCAACGGCCTTCTGGCCATCGGTGGGCCTCTGACCTCAAAACCTAAATTCGTGTCAAAAATCTTCAAATTCTTCTCGAAATCCGGCGACAACTCGCTGGTTCTCAAGAACTTCACGCATATTCCCGATGGAAGTGGCCTGGCAGCAGTGGCGGCTATTTCGTCCATTGACGGGTCGATCAAACGCCACATTAGCTGGCCTGGATTGGAAAACACCAGAAGGGACTCTTCCTCTCCTATTAGCGACGTGTTTCGCCCCATTTCCCTGCCAGTTTCCCCAATAATTGACGGGCCCAAGATCCCCAAATGCTCAGTGTCCAGTTCTGAGGATGGCACTGTCCACTGCCTGCGATTATCCGGACTGTAAAGTGTAAAGGCGGGCGATGCGCGACCATGCATGGCAATAGCATCAAAATGGTAACACTACTGACTTCCTACAGGTTCGGGGTGTTTGTAGCGATTGCACAATTGTTATGGGTTGTGTAAAGTTGTGGTGCTTTTGGAATGGGCGTACTGTACACTGTCGTTGGACTGGCGTGCCTCTAAACTTGCCCTGTGAACCGTGTTCATTTGTGGAAACTCCACTGTTTCGTGTTACGATCTTTCATTATCTCTGTTTAGTGTCCTGTCTTGCCTTTCTTTCACAAGTCTCACTGCATAGTCACTTGCGAACTCTGTGTACGTATGTACTTACAGTTGCAGCCACTCGCGCTGATGCCATGTGACACTTTCACTTCTGTTTTGAGTGCAGAATTGCGCCGACGCCCTGTTACACCAGTAAGAAAGATTACGCTTAATCGATAGTGGCACTTCTCGCTGGAAAACCTGTATTCTGTGGGCGTGCCACCTGCAACACTGCAAGTGCGTCGCGCTCTGTATTGTAAAAGGGATTTTGGGAAACAAACAGGGCAAACGAGGGGCGGTGTGGTAAACTTAACTTCCGTGCAGCGTTCTCAAGTTCGCAAGTCGGGAGTCTCCGCTGACAAGCGTTATGTTAGCCCCTCACATCCAATGTGCACTTGGTCCTTTTGACGCACAAGTCCGCAGACAAAAGCCACAGCTATTATTGCAAACACAACTCATCCTGGCGACAGAAGCCACAACTGGCGTCCAGAACCCAGAATCCAGTGTATTATGGAGCTTCGTTCCAAAGATACCTCCTGATTATTACAGACAACCAAATTACCGAACGGCTAAGTGGGGCTTCCTTTTGAGGGGCTTGCTTAGCGTCCCACTAGTGGTGGCAGCTTGAAACTAAGTAAGTACCTACTTAGTTTTACTCAGTTATTTTGAAACTGACTACTTAGTTTCTTACTTACTTAGTTAAAGTTTTGGAAAACTAAGTATACTTACTCGTTTACTCGTACTTAGTTTTCCAGGCCCGTACTTACTTTTGCCAAATTTACTAAGTACTTTTTCGTACTTACTCAGTTTTACTTAGTTTATAAAAACTAAGTACGAAACTACAGTAAACCAAGTTCCCCCACATATTGGCCTATTTTAGCGCTGTATATTCGCACAATGCAGGGCTTGCTCTGGCACTTCTACAACGAGCTACTTAAAGAATGTCAAAATTGCTGAATAACTTTGTTAGAGACCATTTGCGGCCCTGCTAACCTCGAGTTAACAGCTTCATAGGCATTCATAAAGCCGTTTGTGTTATTTTCTTTTAGTGTATGTTTGCTTACTTCTCGTTTTGCTTTCTTAGTTTACTTAGATTTCTTGAGTACTTACTTAGTTTTGTTGGAAACTTAGTAAGTCCTCTTTTCTTTCTTAGTTTTACTTCATTTTTATTAAAAAATTCAGTACTTACTTAGTTACTTAGTTCTATTTTTGGAAAATTGCCACCACTAGCGTCCACCGTCTCCAGCGCACCTTCGCACGCTATGGTACATAGATTGGTTTGCGATTGTCATTTTCTTTTGAGTCGTCATTCGTTAGACTAACATAATGGCCAAGCGGGAGTTTGCTATCGGCGTGTCGGCAGCTTTACTGCTGACAATCACTTCGGTGGAAGCGCCGCGACTCTTCTCCTTCTCGAGTGATCACTACAGCAGCGTGTTGAAAAGGGCGCGCTACATCGTCGACTGGAACAACGGGACCGGGCTTGCTCCAGCGGGGTACATCAGCCTTGGGTTCTTGGCCGCTCACGACGTGGACATATTTTCCGGGTGGCGGAATTTTCACGTTCGCTTCGCCCACTTCTTCTCTTATCCCCTCAAGTGTGCCAGGCTGACGTGTGCGAGCAATGCTTCTACAGCATTGAGCAGAACAGCGGTGGAGATATCGCGGCTGCGGTGCAAGCGCCAATGGGGCAACTGGTCGTTTCAAAAGGCTCTGCTCCCCGAACAGATAGAGCACCGTACCAACGTGTACTGCGTGATGGCTCTCAGGCCCTGCTTGGGACTGTCGCTGCAGTCGATTCGTCTCGGAGCGGCCATTAGGCGGGACTTCGAGCTGTTCATGCCGGCGGGACGCGCCTACGCCTGGCTGAGGACCATCAACCTTTATCTAACGACTCCGGTGGCAGCAGTTGGTGGAGCGATAGCCGTCTGGCTGATCGCAGTCACCTTTGAGGATGCTGGCGCGAACAAAGCGCCCATGCGCTTTCACTTCATCGAGGTGGCCACAGACCTACTCAATGCCTTGATTAGCCTACTGGATTCGCTCGGCATTGGGGACGGCATCAAGACGGCCTTGCTTAACTGCCCCATGATTCCAGGACGCCTCACCGACTCCGAGCCGCAAGACCTGGTGCCTGTTTCACAACTGACATACAATAGGATAACCTTTACTGGAATTCGTTGGTAACTACTAAACGGGTTGGTCGATCAAGCCAGCAAGCTTGTGAGCAGTTAAGAGCTGAGCCAGCAGGCAGCTGCTGTCAGTTAAGATGAGCTCAATATGTATGTGGTATAGCCTTGGTGGTGTGAAACAGGCGCCTGCTTCTCATCAAGCCCTGCCTAACTATGAATCAGTTGGCTGCATACTGCTTGGCCAAAGAATGGGCTCGCAGTGTTTCAAACAAATACAGTCCAACTGGGAGGCCTTATGCGCATTTTGCGAAGCGCGCAGCGGCAGCATACACTGTGTACATGACTGCCTGGCTACTGCATTGGCAGGCAGTTGTCTACCTGCCGGACTACATTCACATCCTGCTTAGGACTTTGACCCATGGCGTTCACACCTTGTTTCTTCTGATTATGTTCACGATACAGCTACACAACCTCCGGAAGTATCGCAAAGGGATCGTAAACTTCGCTGCTGGGCCTCCTGAGCGCCTAGGCATTACACAGGAGGAGTGGGCCTGGCGCCAACAGCTTTCCAACAAGCAGAAGGGTCTTCTGCTTGGCACTGTCGGTTTGAATTTAGCCTGTCTGACAATCATCATCTCTGGTCAGTTGGCGGCGCTGACATGCGATGCCATCGACTGGATGTGGAAGGTCAAAGCACTCAAGATCTGGGCCCCGGCCTCTTCTAGCACAGCGTTTCTGAAAGACTCCCTGCTGCCTCTGTCTCAGCTGGCGGCGGATGTCAACAGCTCCATGGGCATCTTCGCACACATCCTTTTCGTGAGAAGAGCTAGAGAGGCGTTCAAACTGATTTGCTCCAAGCTGACTGGTGGACTTCTGTTCAAGATGAATAACTAAAGCCAATGAATAAATAATTAAACTAAAGATGAAATTCGTGATTAGACCTATCAGAGACTGCCGCCCTGTTGCTGCTCCTCGTGCCGCATACCTGGCTGAACCGGATTGCTAAGCAAATAAAAGAAGATTGGATTACAATGTAGGTGAGCACTTTATTTGAAACACCATTCAGTCACATGATGAACGAACTGCGTCGGCTGGTTGGAGTGCTTCTTTGCAAGCACGTACATGTACTACTCATTACGTTAGT
>JASAMZ010004197.1:0-12726 GCA_030248115.1 Linhomoeus sp. GSCO2_2 | reverse complement strand
GAGAGGGCAAGGTGGGCCAGGTGCAGAGCGAATGCCGCGTGGGAGGTCTCTTCTTCGAGCTCTCTCTCCACACGTTCACCGCCAAGCTCGTCTCCTTCTATCTGGAGCACTTCGCCAGTTTGCGCGCTCCCATCGGCCTCGACCTCGACCTTCGCCTCGACGCCAACGACAACATCATTCCGCTCGAGTACGCACTGAGGAGGGAGGAAGGGGGCCGAATGGACGGGAAGGCGGCCACTCTGATTGGAGAAGTCATGAGGCTTGACGCGCTGGACAGACTCATTCAGCAGCGCACCGGGCCCCTACTCCTCAGCGGGGAAGACGGTGGGTGCGACAGTCACCATTGTGGGCGGGCAAGTCTGAAGCAGATCGGGTGGCCTAAGACGATGAAAAGCGTACATATACATGTCAGGAAGCGGCAAGTCGGCCACCTGTCAGCAGCTGTGCTACTGGTGGGCTACGGGTCGATACGCGCACGAGTTCGACCTGGTGCTCATCTGCCACATGTGGAGCCAAAGAATCGGTCGACGGGAGACGGTGGCGGAGGCCGTGGTCGATTACTACGCCAGATTCGGCCTCTTGTTCCAGGAAACCATAGTGCCTGGCGGCCAAACTTATCTAGAGTGGCTCAGGCTCAACTTTTGGTGAGCAGACGGTCATGCATGTCGCCTGCATGCGGCATGCGTTGGGCAAACCATTCGTACACTTCACCAACACGCGGAGGCGGGCAGTCGATCCTCACAGCTATTCTTCAGGGATCTGTGCCGACGTCTGCGCGTGCTCGTCATCGTCGAGGACTACGAGCTGACCCTGCGCCCCATCACGCAGCTCAACGAGATCCTGGCGGGAGAGGAGCTGTTCCAGGGTCAGCTACTGGTCTCGGTGTCCCCAGAGACCCTGACGTTGGCCTATGGGTTGGGCCTGTTCGCCGCCTCCGCCTCCTCGGTGGTCACGGTCATGCCTTTGTCCGCCGCCCAACAGTACAGCTTCATGAGACGCTACTGGAGGGGAAGGCCGTCGGCCGTCAGACTGGAGGCCTGGTGGACCTCCAGGGCTCGACCTGAATTCCTGGCCGGACCCCTCTGGCTCCTGCTCTGGTGCGCCCTCTTCGACAGAGGAGACCACAGGTACGTAATGAAGTTGTTTTGGGTGGGCACGGCCTCGTTTACTGACTGGTGCAGAAATCGCATCGTTGCTGCAGTTGTGTAAGAGCTTGTGTGTGAGATCCACTACAGCCATCGCACAACAGCATTTGGAATGAGAATACGACTTCTGTTGGCGATAGGGTATGTACAGGGTGGGCCAAAAAAAGTGAGACCCCTAACTTTGCGGCCGCCGTTCTCAAGCATGACTGCGCCGATTGACTTCAAATTTGGTGACAACACACTACAGAGTGTTGTTGATCGTCGGTACAAATTTCAAACAATTCAGTGCATCTCACGCCAAATGGCAGCTACGCGCGTAACACCATGCCGAAAATTGGGTGCGGACGGCGAAGAGGAGGATGGCCATGTGAGTCGTCATCCGTAAGATAGTGATCGGAATGCAGTTCGTTAGACGGTGTGGGACAACGTGTGACTATCAAACATTACACTGTCAAAAAATCTCAGAGATAACGAATACACTGTGGAGTCTACGGATGTCTACCGTCACCCCATTACCAGCGTGTGGCATCTGAAGGATGTGATTGTGCAAGAGTTATGAGTTTAACGGACAATTCGATCTACCGGTTTCGGCCCCCGCTTGCAGCAAGTGGTCGACCAGGGTGGCGGCCCCATCGAACAGCCCGAATCTATGATCTCAGAATTTGCCGCCATCCTCCTCTTCGCCGTCCGCACCCAATTTTCGGCATGGTGTTGCGCGCGTAGCTGCCATTTGGCGTGAGACGCACAGAATTGGTTGAAATTTGTACCGACGATCAAAAACACTCTGTAGTGTGTTGTCACCAAATTTGAAGTCAATCGGTGCAGTCATGCTTGAGAACGGCGGCCGCAAAGTTAGGGGTCTCACTTTTTTTGGCCCACCCTGTACATAGTAGTCATGTACACCGCTGTTTCTCGGTGAATCTGTTAAAACGCACTTCGCACAGGTCGCTCAACAAAGGAATCAACTGGGACGCAATATTGGGCTTCGCCATCGAGGCCCAGTACCAGCGCTGCAGGAGGTCCTTCGACGACTTCCCAGAAGTGGCGGCCGACTCGCAAAGCAGGCTGGACCGCGCGGCCGACAGACTGGGCAACTTCTGGCATTGGACGGAGCTTGAAAGTGTCCGCAAGTTCGCCACAAGCTTAGTGCCGAGCACGACGCCGACAACGGAGAACACCGTTCTCCCGGAGCCGACAGACTGGACAACGCTGGCACGCCTCCGCTTAGTGGGCGAGGAGTCGGATTTGGTTTCCAGTCCAATGGTCGAGTACCTCTCGATCTACGGCCACGCGTTGCGCTGCGGCCGCACCAACGAGTGGCGCCGCTTCTACAACCTGCTCCACACGAGAGGGGCGGAGCGCGACAGGACGCTGGCAATCGTGGCGCAGCGCCTGCTCCGCTCCGACTTCGACGACTGCGCCTTCGGCCTGGACCTGCTCGAGCGCAGCTACAGTCCGCAGATGGCGCCGCTCTTGGTAGACTTGGGCGTTCACGAGACGCTGAAGGAGCTGGCAGTGAGGCCCGTCGACGTTCAGATGGCTCGGCAGGTGGCTCGCCGTCTCTGGCAAATCTCCCGGGACGTGGAGGCGAAGGGGAAGGCCGGCTGGCGCCTGCTGACCGACGGCAGCATCGAGGCCGTCTGCCAGCGCCTCCTGCACGAGGAGGACTGCGTGGCGGCAGACTTCTACGTGGCACAACTGGGAAGCCTCTTCAAGATCGGCGAGGCCTTCGAAGACAAGCCCGCCATGGAGAAGATCGCCCGCTTGGCCTCCATGGAGCGCATCCGAGAGAGAATACGCTCCATTTAGGAGAACGTGTTTGCAAAGTGACGGCCTTTGAGCGACATTCAAGTGTGATAGGAGAGAAGCGAGATTTCTTCGCAATATGGAGAAACGGCCCGTTGATGATACTATGATATTCGCACAATCGCACGACTTCAGCAGGTAACAAACACCCAACGATATCTCGGCCAATGAGAACTCGTTGATGGGTGTGTGTGTAGGAGGGGTGGTTCCTGGGTTCGCATGTACCTAGTTCCAGAGAGTGCAAGCGTTCTGCACAGTCTAACAAATTACCAAGTTGTTTGCCCCGAGTTGAACAAGTCTCTTTTAAAAAGCGGAGTGGTTTTGAGCTTTGAATTTTTACTGAGATTGTAGCAAGGCCCTTTCCGGTTTCGTGCAGCGTCTTGAACTCTCCTCGCGACTACACTTTTTGGAGTGGTCTTGCTACGCAACATTGGTATCGCTCGGGTTTAATTCTTTACACCAAGGATTTTCAAACTAAATTTTAAAAAAGACACTGGAATCTAGCGCAAAACTACAGGTTAATTGTGAGCACGATTTGATGTTGGCTTGCAGTGAGCTATTCGCGATGTCAAGACCGTCGCTCTCCAACGCACGAGTGCCAAGATATAACAAACCAAAATCTGCAGTTTTCATCGCGTTTTGGTTACTGTAGCCCTCTCATGGACCTTTTGAAACTTTTTGTTGTCGGATTCTTGCTCAGGAGGTCGAGCGCTTCATTTTGATATGCGATTCGACTAGGTTCGATGAAGTTTTGACTTTTCGCGGACACTACTTCGGGATACTGTAGCGCGCAATTTTCAAAACATGTTATTATTTCGACGTCACAGTTCGCGAGAGTAGTCCGAGGGCTACCCGTCGATGTGTCGAACTCAACCCAGCGACGTCAGACAAGCGAGTTATTAAGCCCGAAGCAAGCGTGTCGTTTCCAGTTTTTGACGCGTTTTGGTTACTGTAGCTCTCTGTTTAAACTTTTGAAACTTTTTGTTGTCGGATTCGAGCTCAGGAGCTCGAGCGCTTCACTTTGATATGCGATTTGACTAGCTTCGGTCAACTTTTGTCTTAAAATGGACCCCACTTTGAGATACTGTAGCGCGCGAGTTTAAAAACTTATTTCAGTTTTGAACACTCAGATGGCGAGAGGAGTCCGCAGGCTACTCGACGATATTTCAAACTCCTTTCTACGACGTCGGGCGAGCGAGTTATTAAGCCCGAAGCGAGCGTGACCCACGTACATACGCACGTACGTACGTACGCACGCCGAGCTCTTGATAGGGTTCGCTCGGCTGAGGCCGAGCGAAAAAATCCACCCCTCGAATACAACTCTTCGAATATTCTAAACCACCTTGTCAGCTTGAAAAGCGCAACCACTTGGGTTCTAATCGATCTGTCTAATAAACAAGCTGTGTGTGTAAAAAGTTCAACCTGTACTTTGTGTCTGCCAAATCTTGGTGAACAGTGTGGACAACTTTGTTCACATCATTAGGCGTATCTGGAGAAATTGTCTTGAGAATGTGTACCATATACACCAAGTGCAGCTATTCCCACGACACGGTTGTCTGTACAACTGATCTAAAGCTCCGTGATATCGCCGCATTCGCTATATGGTATCGGCATGATACGACGCCGTTCATCTGATGTTCCTATACGTGTAAACTTTCAATGCATCACATTCAACAAAAAAACTTGCCAACTATTGCACTGTAGTCGTTCTTTGGCAGAAATTCCTTTTGGCGTACAACTTTTCTATTCTGCGTTCACATTCAGCTATAAGCAAAGTGTAGGCAACTTGTGGAATTGCAAACACTTCTATCAGATATAACGCATGGTAGAATTTCCTTTTTTTACTAATTATCCGTGGTCTATGCGCTTGCCATTTCATAAGAAATTTAGCCGCTATTCCATCGGACGAAAACGTCGATTTTGTAGCTTTTTAATTAAATTTTAAATATCTCAAAATTAGAATTTATTAGAACTGTAAAACTATGTCACAAATTCTTATTGGCCTACGGCCTTACCATTTCTGCGTTCAAATTAGTCAAACAACAACGTTCCATTTTTGTCAATTTATGGAATTTAGAAAAATAATCTCGTATTTCTATTAAATTCCATATCTGCAAAAAATTTTTCTTGCGTAACAAATTATCCGCAGTCTATACTCTTTCCATTTCTGAAGAAATTTCGCCGCAATATCATCATGTGAAAAGTCGATTTTCGTCATTTTCATATTTTGATTGAAAATATCTCGAAATAGCAATTTTTAAAAACTTCAAAACTATGTCACAAATTCTTACTGCCACTAGACCTTTCCATTTCTGCATTTATTTTCGTCAACAAATGACGTTCTATTTTTGTCATTTTATGAAATTTTGACAGAAAATCGCGTATTTCTATCAAATTCCACATTTCCAAAAATTTCTTTTGCGTTACAAATTATCCGCGGTCTATGCTCTTTCCATTTATGAAGAAATTTTGCCGCTAGCTCGTCCGGCGAAAAAGTCAATTTTCGACATTTTCATATTTTAATTGTAAATATCTCGAAAATGCAAAATTAGCAACAGAAACCGACATCGGATCCGTACTCAGCGACCCCGACTCTACTTTAGTGCTGTCGTTGTCCGGGCAGTTTCCATTTTGTCTTGTCTTTGTCTTGTCCTTTTCACGCAAGTTAATATTGTCTTGTCTTTGTTTTGTCCGGAAAACTTCAAAAGACAAATTTGTTTGTTTTGTGCACAATTGTCCTTTTTTGTCCTCTTTTGTCCGACAAAATAGCAATTTTGTCCGACAAAAATCGTTTTGTCCGACCCCTGTTTCTTCTACCGATGACCCCTTTTGAGTCACCCTTTGCCACGAAAACGTTTGGCGTAGTACAAATTTATTGCCTCTCGATGTGTTGAAACGAAGATAACAAATCCACCAAGGCATGAATTTGCTCAGCAGTCAATGACGTGCGTGTGTAAATGTCAACAGCTTCGCTGGCCAAGACTTTTTCAGAATATTTTTGTCGAATATTGCGTGTTTTTAATGAATATTTGCCTGGAAGAGGACAATAATTGACAAATTGTCGGACAAAATCGGACAAAAAAGGACAATTGTCCTTTTACATTACCGTTTTGATTTTGTCTTGTTTTGTCTTTGTCCGGAGCCATCAAAATCCATTTTGTTTTGTCTTGTTTTGTGCACAAAGACAAAGACAATGGTTTGTGCACAAAAGTTTTTGTGCACAACGACAGCACTACTCTACTTGACCACATATGTATGTCACATACCTTACTTCGATGCGCGGACAGACAGACAGACAAACAGACAGACAGACAGACAGACACACACACACACATTGTCATCCGTATATATATGTTACAGTGACTTCCCGTATTTAGGGAAATCCCGTATATACGGGATTTCCCTAGCTGCGTTAGGGAAATCCCGTATATACGGGATTTCCCCAGCTGAGTTAGGGAAATCCCGTATTCCAGCCGCGGGCAGGCGAAACATTGGAAGGGGCACTGCCGGCCTGAGCAGGAGGTGAAGTAGATGGAGGAGTGTTCACCCCACTCATAGTTTGCACTAAAACTCGGTCGACGTCGCGCCTGGCGGGTCTCAAACTGAGGCTTAGCGCGACCACCAACTTCAGGGCGCGCTCCGCGCGCCCTGAAGTCGGTCACCGGTCGCGCTAAGCCTAAGCATCGACCCGCCAGACTGCGACGCCGACTGACTCTTGTGCAGCGTGGGCGCAGGGCGAGCCTAAGCATAGCCTGAATTCAAAGGCATATACAACTGTCAATGACAATAGTGTTGTATTCAATCAAGGAATTCATTTTGAAAGCCGCTTAAAAGTTTGAACTATTCATCCCCCTTTTAATCATAGGCAATCGCGCGCGCAACACGAATCCAGCCGTGGCGCCCACCTCCTCGTCCCCGTTTGCGAGAATACGGGATTTCCCTAGGTTAGTTAGGGAAATCCCGTATATACGGGATTTCACTGGAACGTCTAGGGAATTCCCGTATATACGGGATTTCCCTGAATACGGGAATTCCCGGTGACATATATACACCTCGCCGCGCTGAGGCGCGGCGAAAAAAGTAGAGCGATTGTTCAGCAGATTCTGCCACCAGTTCCAGACTGGATTCTAACTCATGACAAAGAACGCTGACCCTCTGGAATTCTTCTACACCGGAGCTCTGAATTCGGCGCGCCCAATGTGTACATTGCATTGGTCGAGGTATGTCCCACTAGCGTTTCGTTAGTGGCGAAGCGCATATCCGCCTGTGTGTTATGCGTAGGTACGTGAGCAGAAACTTTGTGCGCATGTACAGAGCACGCAGAATTTGTTCAGTTGGTGCTGCGAAGTCTTCTGAGATATGTACACAGCCTGTTCAACTTCAGCCCGAACAAATTCCCCTGTCATTACCCCCTGATGGGGGGAACTTTCCTGAAATTCAAATCGCTCTCAACTCAACGCGTTCATTCATGCAATAAGTGCATCAAAACATCAGAGTACAAAACGCAGTAGTGTTAGGAGATAGGGCGCCGATCGCTCCCTATTCGTACGACCGATTTCAACGGAATATCAAGCCTACATAAATCCAAAGCGTCGCCGATGCAATTCGGTGACTTTCTCCGTCGAGACGTGGAAGGACCCGGTAATCCGTGCTCAGACAGCTATCGATTCCCCTTCTTGTTTGTCCTTTCCGAGCTCACTTACGGTATGTAGTTTCTCTGCCTAAAACAAGAAGCATTCTTGGTTCGAAACAAGCATCCTCTCTTGGAACTGGCGCCACTCTTCAAGTCAACTGCCTGCCGGACGACCTTCTTTCTGGCTGCTCGCTTCTTCTGCTCGAACGTCTCCTTTTCATGCAGTCTGCGCCTTTCGCGATCGGCTTGGGCCTTTGCCTGCAGCGATTCAACTCTGAATACTTCGGTGCCGATTGTAGGACTGTTGGTGTCTAACTCACTCGCATGTATGACTCGGTTACAGGTGGCCCTCCGTTGCTTTCCCTCGGCTCGGCTTGCTCCTTTCCTTGCGAGTCGTCGTCGGCTGGCATTGTTGGCTCGCGATGCAGACGTTTCACGCGTGCTTCGCGCATTCGCCTTCGCTCCACGTCGTCTAGTTTGCCTCTGACCTGAGCAATCAGAAGTGGTGGAAATGCTTTGTGCGACGTACATGCAGAGTGCGTCAACAAAGTGAGACCCCTAACCTTTGCAGTTTGCAGACGACGCCGTTCCCGAGCTTGCCCGTCCTATCAGGTCCTAATTTGGGAAAGGACATACTACAGGGTATTTTTGCTGATGTGCCAAAATTCCAGACCATTTCCTCAGCTAGGGAGAAAATGGCATCGTTTGGCGTAGGGTAATGTCGAAAATCGGGTGCACCGCCTTTTCACTACAGGAGACCGTGATGGAGCTGCTCCGCGGCCTTCTCCAGCTCCGTCACCGTCTCCTGCAGTGAAAAGGCGGTGCACCCAATTTTCGACACGACCTTACGCCAAACGCTGCCATTTTCTCCCTAGCTAGTGAAATGGTCTGAAGTTTTGGTACGTCATTAAAACACCCTGTAATATGTCCTGTCCAAATTTGGACCTGATGGGAGGAGTCAAGCTCGAGAACGGCGGCCGCAAAGTTAGAGGTCTCACTTTTTTCGCCCGGCCTCAGCCGGACGAACCCCCACGAGAGCTCTTTGTTCGTTCGTTCGTTCGTTCGTTCGTTCGTCACGCTCTCAGATCTCGCCGTTGGAAAGTCTTAGGAAGGAGATCTTAGGCTTTATAGATAGCTCTGGACTCGCTGGTAATGTTGCAAAGAGGCTTCGAAATTCAAAGGTTTGAATTGCGCGCGATACAGTAACCCGAAGGTCAAAATGGAAGACGGCCCTAACTCGCTCGTCTTACGTCGTAGAGAGGCGTGCATAGCTCGCTTAAAACCTCGCGACGTGCTCTTTCATGACACGATAATTTTTTTATTCAATTGGTAAATCACATACTGAGAATATTGAAATTTTTGTAGGAAAGTCGCAGAGTGACGATCTTGAGCTCATTCGATAGGTCTCGAGTGCCATGTTGTACGAACGGACGCACGCACGCCGAGCTCTCCTCGTCAGGATATCGCCCGCCAGATGGGGGGGGGGGGGGAGGGAGAGGGGCGTGGAGAAAGAATCTTGTTGGTGCGATAATCAAAATAGAAGTGTCATTTTTCGAATTTAGTGTTGTAGTTGTGAACTATTTCGTTGTTCCGAAATTACCATCGAGAGTAGCGTTTGCTGAAAGAGTGGCGACACTTGACACCCGAGATCAAACTGGTTAATTTGTGCTTGCGGGCCCGAAGCATATAGGTAACCAAATATTTTGATCTCTTGCTTTGCTTAGAGAACGCAAGAAACCGTTAGAAATCGGCCGCACCCCCGCGCCTGTGTACAGCTGCACACGAGAACGAGGAGCTGCGGCTGGCTGCCTGCGCGGCTCATTCACGTCCAGGAGGCTTGGTCTCTCCTGAACATGGACCTCGGTTCGACGCAATACGCGACAACTTTCGTTACAACTCTCAACAAGCATTCGACTGCGGGGTGCTTTCGACCGGCAGAGGGCCAATGGACGGCAAGCAGGAACGAATGGCCCTGTCCAGCTTCGCGACGGTTCCTTCCGACTCGAGGAGGCCGTGGTCGCGGTAGAAGAGGGCCAGGTCGCGGCAGTCGCGCAGTCGATTGGCCAGCTCTTGGAAGACGTCCGCCTTCCTCTGCTGCTTCTTGTCCAGAGCCATGTCGCTCTGGAGCAGCCCCTCCATCCGATCCATCCACTTGACCAGGTCTGCTTGACGGCTCAGTGCATTGATCTCTCTCGTGAGGGCGCGAACCTGTAAGGCCATGGGTTTCACAACGCGCTACATAATTTCGGCTGTATTTTGCTGTCCATGGCTGATGACTGTAGGGTCCAGTATTTTGAATGTTGCATAATGCGTATTACGTTAGTAGGATTAATCCAACCGATTAGGAGAGGAGAGCCAATAGAGAAGAATGTAAGAACGGTCCCTACATAATCCACCAATGCCCACTTCCCGACGTGACCGACCAGTCAGAATCGGAACCAAATCTTTTGTTGCAGCAGTCGATATTCTTCCATTTGTTCAATTTATTCTGCCGCTTGTTCAATTTTCGCGCAAATTGTGTGCGAATTTGACACAAATTGTACTCTACTCTACTGTGAAACAGGGGCCACCAGCTCCGCCTTGTCGTTCCCTTCATGTAGCACGGTAGTTCCAAACAGGCGTAGCTGCCAGACGGCCGCTCGCTCCTTCCTCCCTTTGGAAGAGCTTCGTCCAACTCCGCAGAGGCGAGACGAATTTGGCCTTTGAGCATGCAACAACAGCTCCAGTAGTTCGCTGGCCGCTAGCGACACTTCAACCCGACGTGACGGCACAATCGAGAGTCTGAAACCAATCGGAACACGTGCAACCAACAAGCTTAACAGAGAATGACACTTATGACATAGGTGTAGTAACGAACGTTACACATACTCTACTTCGCTGGCATAAGCACGTGTAAGTACAATCAATGGCTTACAAACGAACCTAGAGTAGTAACAGCGCACAGCGGGATCTGCCGACGGTTCCAGACTGGCCTCCAGTTCGTGGCAAAGGACCAGAGCTCTCCGAATTCTTCTACGCCGGTGTCCTGAAGCTGGTGAAGGTATTGAAAATCTTAATCGGGTGCTTCGCCATTGTTGCGTTCAAAGCGGTGCCACTTTCAGTCAGTCGTATCACGAACGCTTTTTGGGGTGTGCGGGGGGTGCGTGCGCGCACCACGCGCGCTCACCCCGTTTTCCCCGCTTTCCCCCCCCCCCCCCCCCCCCGCGCGCCCCGGGGGGCTGCGGGGTTTTCCCCCCCCCCTTCCGCCCCCGGGGGGCTTCCTGGGGCCCGAGTTTTTCCCTTGGGGTGCGGTTAGATTGGAGGGCCGGCGGGGTAAATTACGCGAGAAAGCTTGGAATATTACAATAGTAGTAAGGAGTGGCTCTTCCGGCCCCTTAGCAGATTTTCCGGCCCCTTGCTGCTGGTCTTTCGGCCCCTTGCTGCTGGCCCCTAAGCCTAAGGGCGGGTCTGTGTGCCGGTGACTTTTCCGCCAGATTCAAACTATGGGTAAGCCTAAGGCTGTGAGTTGATTGGTCAGCACAAGCCTAAGGGTCTCTAATAAGCGCACCCCTCGAATAAGCCCAAGCCTGTGAGTGTATGACGTCTCGGACGGTGTGCTGAAGCATAGGAGGTTTCTGGCCGGTACTTGTTTTCGGGCCGGTCTTTGGTGGAATGTACTGGGCGTGATTTTCCGCCAGATTCAAACTGTGGCTGTAGATTGCAGGACGCAAGCCTGGTGAAAAGTTTTCTGTGAAAAGTGCTGGGAATTCAAAGCCCAAGGGAAGGAGTGCGCTCCTCTAAGCCTAAGCGGCCCAATTGGGCTGTTCTGGAGAGAGGGGCAAGCCTAAGGGTCTCTAATAAGCGCACCCTCTCGGCGTACGGTCGCAAGACTCACAGGGACGGCTCCCCTATTAGATAAGTGGCTACCGTAATTTTATTTATTATACCTAAATAATACAAATTTTAATTAACTCAAATAACGCCCCTTCTGTCCGCCAAACTCCCTTCCAGCCCCGGCGCACAGAGGGGGGACTACGCGTCGGAGGCGAATCTATTGGACGGGGGGTGAGTGAGCTTTTCCCTCCGTTTGGGGGCGAGGGGGTCGAGCGATATGTCGGCTCGTTGGGGGGGGGGGGAGTACGGTAGGGGAGGGGGCGAGGGATATTTCGGCTCCGTTTTGGGGAGGGGGGAGTGCGGTAGGGGGTGGGGCGAGCGATATTTCGGCTCGTTTGGGGGAGGGGGAGTACGGTAGGGGTGGGGAGTTTCACTCCGATTGGGTCACAGTACAAAGACGGGTTATTCGCGTTCACAAATGCAGTATACCATACACAGCTTCCCTGGGACAAACTATTGGAGAGGCGGCGCCACAGATAATCACCCTGCGCGGATACACCAAATACACGGTAGGCAAAACAAACGGGGCGGGGAGGACAAACAGGAGAACCAGAGGAGTGACTGGGGCGGACAAACAAGGATGGTGGCTCTAGAACCGGTCGCTGTCGCTGTCGTCGGTGCCGACGCGCTTCATGGCCAGGAGCATGTCGACGACCACCCGTTTCTGCCTCCGACAGTGGGCGAGCTTGACCAGCGGGTCGGAATCTTCGAAGAGGGACAGGATGTCCAGGATGTCGGTGGGGGAGCGATCCAGGGCGCAGGTCGCGTCGAGCGCAAACTCCTGGATGACGTCCTTGCGGGGCGTCAGCTCGATGAGCCTGTAAGAGTTGGAGACCGTTCCTCATTTGCAGTCGCTGTACCACCCGCAGGTTTTGACCTGTCAACGATACGACGCAGTCTCTGCTCGACCGAGGCGACGCGGCAGAGCCAGTGGGCAGTGTAGTCACCCTCACCATCCGACCCGTCGAGAGAGCAGGCTCTGCAGCAGTCGTAGGTGGCCTGGTCTTCGTACTGGAGGGCGACGTTGGCGAAGCTCTGCAGGAAGACACGCTCCAGGCGCCGGAACATGGAGGCGGCCATTCTGACCAGACGGGAGCCCAGCCACGGAAGCTAAGATACTGTCAGAAACGTGGCCTGCGGTGCAACAGCCAGAGTCACAACAGCGAGAGGCCACTGCCTGGGAGGACTTCACAAGAGGCAAAAATTCACAGATGTCTATTTCCAGAAACACGGCAAACGCACAACATCGTCGTCTTGGGTCACTGCGCC
>JASAMZ010004196.1:7500-14764 GCA_030248115.1 Linhomoeus sp. GSCO2_2 | reverse complement strand
AGCGGAGCCAGAGGGACATAGACCAACACCGGAAGAAGATGTTGTAGAACCATCGTACCGTAGAGAACGTGTTTTGTTCTCCCAAACCTATTCTTGTTGTTGTTGTTGTTGTTGTTGTTGTTGTTGTTGTTGTTGTTGTTGTTGTTGTTGTTGTTGTTGTTGTTGTTGTTGTTGTTGTTGTTGTTGTTGTTGTTGTTGTTGTTGTTGTTGTTGTTGTTGTTGTTGTTGTTGTTGTTGTTGTTGTTGTTGTTGTTGTTGTTGTTGTTGTTGTTGTTGTTGTTGTTGTTGTTGTTGTTGTTGTTGTTGTTGTTGTTGTTGTTGTTGTTGTTGTTGTTGTTGTTGTTGTTGTTGTTGTTGTTGTTGTTGTTGTTGTTGTTGTTGTTGTTGTTGTTGTTGTTGTTGTTGTTGTTGTTGTTGTTGTTGTTGTTGTTGTTGTTGTTGTTGTTGTTGTTGTTGTTGTTGTTGTTGTTGTTGTTGTTGTTGTTGTTGTTGTTGTTGTTGTTGTTGTTGTTGTTGTTGTTGTTGTTGTTGTTGTTGTTGTTGTTGTTGTTGTTGTTGTTGTTGTTGTTGTTGTTGTTGTTGTTGTTGTTGTTGTTGTTGTTGTTGTTGTTGTTGTTGTTGTTGTTGTTGTTGTTGTTGTTGTTGTTGTTGTTGTTGTTGTTGTTGTTGTTGTTGTTGTTGTTGTTGTTGTTGTTGTTGTTGTTGTTGTTGTTGTTGTTGTTGTTGTTGTTGTTGTTGTTGTTGTTGTTGTTGTTGTTGTTGTTGTTGTTGTTGTTGTTGTTGTTGTTGTTGTTGTTGACTTTGTTGTAGTTGTTGTTGTTGTTGTTGTTGTTGTTGCTGTTGTTGTTGTTGTTGTTGTTGTTGTTGTTGTTGTTGTTGTTGTTGTTGTTGTTGTTGTTGTTGTTGTTGTTGTTGTTGTTGTTGTTGTTGTTGTTGTTGTTGTTGTTGTTGTTGTTGTTGTATGTTGTTGTTGTTGTTGTTGTTGTTCGTCGTCGTCGTCGTTTTCGTCGTCGTCGTCGTCGTCGTCGTCGTCGTCGTCGTCGTCGTCGTCGACTTCGTCGTAGTCGTCGTCGTCGTCGTCGTCTTCTTCGTCGTCGGCGTCGTCGTCGTCGTCGTCGTCGTCGTCGTCGTCGCCGCCGCCGCCGCCGCCGTTGTTGTACCAACCTCATCGTATCTTTTCTGGGAAACACGACCGCAGTGAATCTGTTGATGGCGACGATGAACAATCGGAGACCCTGCGAAACGCCCACTCCACGAGACACCGGTATGCTCACAAAGCTGATCCAATGTTCCACACTGTTGAAGAAACCCTCAAATAGCCCCAGAACTTGACACCGTCCAATCCAAGCGTCCAAAGTGCTGACGAAATCGCTGGCCGCCAGACTGACGCACAGCACGAAGAACGAACTGGCCAGACGGTCGTCCTTCTTTCGCCCTCGAATAATTGTATAGACGACGCCAATGTACAAGGGGATGGAAACAATGTAAACTAGGGCAGAGCACCCCAGTTGAACTCGAAGAGAGAGCTCCTTCATTTTGTTCACCGTTTCAGAACTGTTCCTTCCATGCGCAAGCATTGATTTAGCTAGCTGTAACCTGGGATCGCTAATCTGTTGGTTAACACCTGTCATGCAAGAGATAAGTTGCGGGGGCGGGGCGCGTGCGTCAGACCTACAAACAAGTCCGCCTGCTCGATTGGGTTAATAGAGCGGACGCATTCCCCTGAGAGTATTTGGATATCTCTCTCCGGTGGCATTGTGCCATGCCGCCTTCCATCAAGGCCCCGCGAGCGCCGTTTGTTAGTCCCTAGTGCCTTCAGAACAACACAAACAAGCAGCCATTAGCAGCCCTGCTGATGAAGAGATACAACAGGGTAGCCGAGAACGTGACCCACCTACATACGGAGGTGCGGTGCAATCCGCCAACGCACGAACATTACATGTGAGCTCTGACAAGATATTGCAAGGCTGATGTCGTGTGACCAGATTGTTGCTTCGTCCGAAATCGTGATGTCTTGTCGTGTATATTGACAGTGGTGAGCTTCTCGGCCTCGCTAGCCAAGGCTAAATGATAAACAGTTCAGACGGTACGTGCATAAGCAATATGCAAATATCCTATTGCAAGTTCTTTTGCGGCACCAAAGCAAGCGAAGCGACGTTTTGTCTGTCCGATTCTGTCTGTCTGTCTATGGCGGATCAAAAGCCTGCTTGCCCGCTGTCTGGTCAATATTGTTTACATAGGTACAACGCGGGTGCAACCAATGTCGACTGGGCGACTGTGTCACCCATGTTGACTTCGTCTCGTCCGCAGAATGTTGGTATTGAAACACGAGTTTCACGTTCACCGAGAACAAGTTCTCGCACCACTGAACCGATTCAGAACAATCTCGGATTTCATCTATTCGTGATACGGTTCTTGTTTTGGTGTACCCGATTTCAGCCAATTTCGTTCAGAGAAGCACGAAGAATAAATGATTGTCGCGATGACAGAAAATGGTGCGCGCGGCCTTCAAGCCATGATTAGAGAAACGAGCTTACACTTGCGGCCAGAGACGCGCTGCTTTACATAGCCATGCACCAGCTCAGCTTCCTCTGCAAACATCAGTGTTGATTCTCCTTTTACTCTGGGTGCCAGCAAGTCGTCAGCTGGATTCAACCAACCGAAGTGCCAAAGACGAAGCCCACGCTCACTCCCTAACATCGTCCTTTTCCTTTGCAATTCTCCTTTTGGCACTATAGAGAATGGAAGAAGCTTCGAACGTCACTTCCAACGCCACCTGTCTGCAGAATATCAGTCATCTCAGCAGGCTTGGAGACAACAAGCTTTGTCTAAAAACTGTGGCACCACGTTGGCATCAGTGTAAACTTGAGAGCGTGTGCGCTATAATGTGCACTGGATAGTGAAGTGCCGCTAGATATTTAGTCGCAATCTGGTGGGGTTTCGCCGCAATTGGTCTTGGATTTGTTCGTGGTACCTGATCCACATATGGATCAGAGGAATCGCCGCAGGCACACTTTGCGCTTATAATTGTGGTAACTGATCCATAAATGGATCAGAGAAATTCGCCGCAGGCACACAGTGCAATAAAAGCGTCTAAATGAGACGACGCCCTATTGAAAAGGGTATAAATGGGACGACGCCCTATTGAAAAGGGTATAAATGGGACGACGCCCTATTCTTTTGGGCTCAGGGGCCGATGCATCCACACAAAGATTTGTTGAAATTTAAGCTGCTTGAAATTGTTGAAATTGAAATTCTGACAAAAACCTTGAAAAAAATATCTAAATTCTTTAATTATAAAATCTAGAACTATTTGCTAAACACTTGGCAGACTATGCCCGACACAACCATGCAAAGACAATTTGAAATTTAAGCTATTTGAAATTGTCGAAATTTGAGGATTTTAACAAAAATATCCCAAATTTCGTTAATTAAAAAAATCATAAACTATTTACTAAATACTTGACAGACTATGCCCAATGCATCAACGCAAAGACATTGTGAAATTTCAGCTGTTTGAAATTGTCGCAATTTGGGAAGTTTGACAAAACCCTTGAAAATATCCCTAATTTCGTTAATTATAAAATCTGAAACTAATTGATAAATACTTTGCAGACTATGCTCGACACATCCGTGAAAAGAAATTTTGAAATTTAAGCCGTTTGAAACGGTCGAAATTTGTGGATTTTAACAAAATCCTTAAAAATATCCTAACTTTCGTTGATTATATTCGCTGAAACTATTTGCTAAATACTTGGCAGACTATGCTCGGTACATCCGTACAAAGAAGTTTTGAAATTTAAGCTGTTTGAAATTGTCGAAACTTGGGAATTTTGACAAAACCCTTGAAAATATCCCTAATTTCGTTAATTATAAAATCTGAAACTATTTTAAAAATACTTGGCAGACTATGCTCGATACATGCGTGCAAAGAAGTTTTGAAATTTAAGCTGTTTGAATTTGTCGAAATTTGTGAATTTTGGCAAAACCCTTGAAAATATCCCTAATTTCGTTAATTATAATCTCTGAAACTATTTGCTAAATACTTGGCGGACTATGCTCGATACATCCGTGCAAAGAAGTTTTGAAATTTAAGGTGTTTGAAATTGTCGAAATTTGGGAATTTTGACAAAACCCTTAAAAATATCCCTAATTTCGTGAATTCTAAAATCCGAAACTATGTCGCAAATTCATCGCGTCTTATGCCCTTTCCATTTCAGCAAAAACTTTGCCGATACGGCTTGTAAATAAAAGTGTCATTTTTGGCATTTTCATATTTTAATTGTAAATATCTCGAAATAGCGAAATTAGCAACAGAAACGGACAACGGCACGTTACTCAGCGCATTCGACTCCATTGGGTGGCACTTACCGTCCTGTTTAGTTTTGTGACACACACGGACGGACGGACGGACGGACGGACACACAGACCCACGAACAGACAATAGCGTCCGTATATATACTCGCCGCCCTGGGGGGCGGCGAAAAAACTCATCACGCTTGCTTGACCAGTGGAGGAAAACGTACGCGGCGTTCGGCGTGGCGTCACCAGACAACGGCACAATGCAGCGAGCTGCATTTGACCTGTTCAGTCGTTATCAAGTCCTTACCATATTGGTACCGTTCTGCCTGGTGGTGTTTGGCAGCCTGGGAGCTGGTCTTTCAGCTGCCACATAGAGAGAGAGAGAGAGAGAGAGAGAGAGAGAGAGAGAGAGAGAGAGAGAGAGAGAGAGATTGAGAGAGAGAGAGAGAGAGAGAGAGAGAGAGAGAGAGAGAGAGAGAGAGAGAGAGAGAGAGAGAGAGAGAGAGAGAGAGAGAGAGAGAGAGCGCGCGCGCGCGCGCGCGCGCGCGCGCGCGCGCGCGCGCGCGCGCGCGCCGCGCGCGCGCGCGCGCGCGCGCGCGCGCGCGCGCGCGCGCGCGCGCGCGCGCGCCGCGCGCGCGCGCGCGCGCGCGCGCGCGCGCGCGCGCGCGCGCGCGCGCGCGCGCGCGCGCGCGCGCGCGCGCGCGCGCGCGCGCGCGCTCCAGGGTGAAACGCCAATCCTGAGAGTCACAATCTTCTATTTTATGACTTCGTGGGTGAGACGACTGCCGGGCTGCTGTTCATGGCCTTGCCAGCCATCATGGCAGCTAGGGCTGTCTGGCCGGCTGAGGAGTGGCTGCCTTGGGCCCATCTGACTTTCCTGTTCCTAGTCAACAGCGTCATGACCTTGTGCACCTACATCCAAGCGGTCGAGGCTGCTAGCAGTCTGCTACTATTATCACCCGCAAAGCGTTTGATTAACAAACTTAGCATAGTGTGGATTATATTGGGGTTGTTACTGCTAAGTTGCTCGCTAGAGTCAGTGGTAACCCTGCTCAGCTACAAAGTGGAGCTGGAGGAGGGGCTCTTTGTTCTGGACGCCTCGAACTTCTCCACATCAGAGACTTTTTCAATTATCTCCAATATTCTCGGACAGTGGCATGGCCATCAAACTTGTCACCTACTCTCTCACGATCATTTTGGCCATAGTACTAGCTGTAGATCGCTCAACAGAGGAGCAACAACAACCAGAAAGCCTCCGCTTGGATGGTCTGTCTACAGAGTACTATTGTGCTGGTACTGGACGTCTGTGACTTCTTGCTAATAACATCCTATTCGCACAAAGTCGACATGGACCCTTGCAAGCCCTATGCCAGCCAAAAATGGATGACTTTCCTCTTTTCTGGGAGAACTACTACAGTGCTGCTCTTAGAAAAATCTTGGAGCCTATGAAAGTGGGGCTACCACTTCATTCCAGCCATCATCGTTAACTCGGACTTCTTAGGAAGCACTTTCTAGACCTTGTCAAGAGCTTCATCTGAACGCTTTTGCCTAAATCAATCTCACTGGTCTCTATTGGAAGGAAATAATCCACCTACACCACCAGCTCAACTACATACAGTACGCTTGGAACAAGCAGCCACACGAACGGCAGCCAGACGCGATGAATTTGCGACATAGTTTCGGATTTTGAAATTGACTAAATTAGGGATATTTTTAAGGGTTTTGTTAATTTTGAAATTTTCGAATTTCAAACACCTTAAATTTCAAAACTTCTTTGCACGGATGTATCGAGCATAGTCCGCCAAGTATTTAGCAAATAGTTTCAGAGATTATAATTAACGAAATTAGGGATATTTTCAAGGGTTTTGCCGAAATTCACAAATTTCGACAAATTTTTTCAGGTTGGAAATTTCAAAACTTCTTTGCACGCATGTATCTAGCATAGTCTGCCAAGTATTTTTAAAATAGTTTCAGATTTTATAATTAACGAAATTAGGGATATTTTCAAGGGTTTTGTCGAAATTCCCAAGTTTTGACAATTTCAAACAGCTTAAATTTCAAAACTTCTTTGTACGGATGTACCGAGCATAGCCTGCCAAGTATTTAGCAAATAGTTTCAGCGAATATAATCAACGAAAGTTAGGATATTTTTAAGGATTTTGTTAAAATCCACAAATTTCGACCGTTTCAAACGGCTTCAAATTTTAAATTTCTTTTCACGGATGTGTCGAGCATAGTCTGCAAAGTATTTATCAATTAGTTTCAGATTTTATAATTAACGAAATTAGGGATATTTTCAAGGCTTTTGTCAAACTTCCCAAATTGCGACAATTTCAAACAGCTGAAATTTCACAATGTCTTTGCGTTGATGCATTGGGCATAGTCTGTCAAGTATTTAGTAAATAGTTTATGATTTTTTTAATTAACGAAATTTGGGATATTTTTGTTAAAATCCTCAAATTTCGACAATTTCAAATAGCTTAAATTTCAAATTGTCTTTGCATGGTTGTGTCGGGCATAGTCTGCCAAGTGTTTAGCAAATAGTTCTAGATTTTATAATTAAAGAATTTAGATATTTTTTCAAGGTTTTTGTCAGAATTTCAATTTCAACAATTTCAAGCAGCTTAAATTTCAACAAATCTTTGTGTGGATGCATCGGTCCCTGAGCCCAAAAGAATAGGGCGTCGTCCCATTTATACCCTTTTCAATAGGGCGTCGTCCCATTTATACCCTTTTCAATAGGGCGTCGTCTCATTTAGACGCTTTTATTGCACTGTGTGCCTGCGGCGAATTTCTCTGATCCATTTATGGATCAGTTACCACAATTATAAGCGCAAAGTGTGCCTGCGGCGATTCCTCTGATCCATATGTGGATCAGGTACCACGAACAAATCCAAGACCAATTGCGGCGAAACCCCACCAGATTGCGACTAAATATCTAGCGGCACTTCACTATCCAGTG
>JASAMZ010004196.1:0-2500 GCA_030248115.1 Linhomoeus sp. GSCO2_2 | reverse complement strand
TCCACGTTGATGTGCCAACCTTCTCATAAAACAGGTTGTTATGCCAAAGATCCCCATGCACCAGTACTTGAGGAAGGTGGAACGTCTCGCCAAATTTGAAGATGACGTCGTGCCAAACTTGGCCGCAGAACGCGAATTCCACCTTTGAAAGAAGCAATATTTCCATAATTGGCAATATGCTGTGGTCTGACATAAACTCACGCTGTCAAGTAGCTCTTTTGAAAACAGATCAGGCCGCGACGAAACCAGTTCCTTCTTAATCGCCGCGTATCCGCTAGTGTACCAATCCACTTGCTGAAAAGTACCAGATGGTACCACTACGGAGTTTGACTTGGCCTCTTATATAAATATTTACCTCTTGTGTCGTAACACAAGGTATTTTCGATTGCCACACTTCCGGGGAATCCATTTTCAGAAAGTGGGAGTGAAGAGAAGCAATTTCTTCAATGAAGCTTCGCATCTGCAAAGAAACAGTAATGGAATATGAATAATGCTCGCAATTTAGCCTTTCGTGTGCAGATTTGAACGCGGTATTCATTCAATGCAACCTGCGGTAGCGTTAGTCCGTCTGCAAAGCTCGGCATGACCCCTCTTTCGCAGAGATCTTCCATAATTAACAATCCCTCCTGATTAGCTGCCATCTGAAAGGACATTTTGTTATAGTGGCAATCTACTGAGCACTCACTGTAACCCATTGACGAACGTTCCAGGCTTCAGCGTTCTATCAGCGTTCTAAGGGGAGGTCCGAGTTTTGACCATCAAAAATTTTGACCGTCAAAAAAAATGGGCGTTTTTTTTTCTTGACTGTCAAAATTCGGGACTTTGGCCTCAGGCTGTTTTGACAGTCAAACTGTTTTGTCTGACAAAAAATTTTGCGCCATTGGCCGGTTTCGACTGTCAAACCAATTTTTTGTCAGACAAAATCTGAACTCGCGTCGCTGCCCAAAATAATGGCCAAATGAGGGTAGAAAAGTTGCATTCTCCTGAAAATTCACAAGATTACATGCCGCAGTACAATTCTGTGACTAAATAACACAAAATACACCATATGCGGAGTGTTAAACAGTAAAACTGATTTGTACGCGTGGTTTAAAGACAAACTTTGTGTAAACCAAGCTGTAGATTGTACAAAAGCTTGTACGAATTTTGTCAGACAAAATTGTGACATAGATGCACTTTTGACGTTCAAAATAAGGCTACATTTTGACGGTCAATACAGACAGAACTGGGCAAATTTTTTTTTGACTGTCAAAATTTGACACTTTGGCCTCGGCCGGTTTTGACAGTCAAAAATTTTGACTGTCAAAATTTTGCTCCGAAACTGGGGAGGACCGCCTTCCATCAGCGTTCCAAAATTGGGAATAGTGGCGGAACGTTCGTCAATGGGGTAACAGAAAACTTATACCCAACCACTCAACTCAAGTCAGCAACCGACGGCTGCTCATTATCCAACGAACTGACCACTGCCATCACCCGACCACGCTCTTTCCATTTCACTCGCCTTAAGTAGTAATGCAGAAAAACGCTGGCGCCCATATTAAGCTTAACGACCCCCTGTGGCTACCAGAGCTATATTTACACTTTTTAGTATAGCGCCCGGCCCTAATATATTTGGAACTCTTAACGTGTGAAACGTCAGCTGTTCTCTCGAAAAAATTTTCGACCCCGGCCAGCTCGACGCTGGCTCAGTACTAATTTACAACCCCCCTTATGATGAAGCCCAAGTATGGGAAACCTAGCTTAGCGCTGGCTCAATTCAAATCTGGCCGGCTTAAGCACAGGCCAGAGGGCCCAAAATTGAATTCGATAGAAAACCGCTCGGTCCATTGAAAAGACGCACAGCTTCAGCACGGGGACTGCGACGCGGCTCGAAGTACGGTGGCCATAGTGCGCCAAAAAGCGAGCAAATTTGTAATCTTGGAGAAAGTGCGGGGGAGCCGAACCCACCACCCCATCGCAAGCGAACGATTAGCAGTCAGACGTGCTAACCCACTAGGCTATGACGGACCTAACTGACGCTATCCCCACAGCGGCCTTTAGAGGGACTAGCAAACATGGGTGAAACTTTGGCGCAGTGTTTTCCTTCCTTCCCTGCCTATTCTCCCCAATGCGGCGGCAGCACTACGTACCAAATCTTTCTTTGTAACAGCCCGAGCCCAAGGCGCCCTTGTGAAGCGGCTGCGACTCTCTCTCTCACTCGGCTAGGAGGGAGCGTGAGGGGGGGGGGGCTTTTCCGAAGCGTCGTACTTTGGAGATCGAAGAAGGAAGCGCTTTTCTGACCACTCCAGTTTTGATGCGTCGGAGCAGCTGTTCACGTCGATCGTCCTCGCGCTGGCTGCCGCCGCCAGGATGTCATTACTGTACTGTAACATTGCGCCTCTTAAGTGTGTGTGCATATTGGATAACGACTCTCGCGCCTGTTGCAACGTGTCAAACGTCCGCCCACGCATCTATCGCGTATAAATAGGCTGGAAAAAGTCACTCAGACGCCACTTTTTTG
>JASAMZ010004194.1:0-11130 GCA_030248115.1 Linhomoeus sp. GSCO2_2 | reverse complement strand
ACGTATGTACCTCTTGCAGGCTGGCGTGGCGCCTTTCACTGGAAGCGCTGGGGCGGTGTCGTTTCTGGCTTCTGATGGCCGCCTATCTGCTTGTGTTGGGCGCCGTCGGCCTGGTTTCCAACGGAACCGTCAGATACTACTGCAACCTGCTCCACTGCCAGTGGACGGCCACCTTCGCAAGCGACGCCGATTGGATGATGGAGTCGGCTGCTGCGCCACACTACGACAGCGGCACCGACTAATATGTATAGCTTCCGTTGACCCCTCGGCTAGACGGCCAGGCAGGCGTGACAAACTCTCTGTGATCTGGGCTGCGGCTTTGGCTTGTACTTTCGCTCGTGCAATGAACGGTTTCACTGGAACTTGACAACGGGAAGGCTGATGTCGAGTGTATCTCGACCCAACTATCGATGTGTTTGTGAGGAGCAAACGACAGGCTAGCAGCGCCTTTGGTTGTATAGTTTCACTTCCATGGGTGGAGTTGGCGGTTCGGCGTCTCTGTTGGGCGCATCGGAAGCCCCTCATATTGATTTCGCTTCTCACAAGGTTCTGTTCACTTTTGAGTCTGCACGAAATTACCTAAGGTATACGGTAGAAGCTACCTTACAGCCTTCGAAAACGCATGGTCAAGAGCTATGCAGACTGATCGTCGAGCTATGCGAGCGCGGTCAGTTCGAAGTACAGCAGCCAGTCTGTTGCCTATATTCACTGCAACGTTGCAAGCATTGCAGCGTCGAGGGAGGACGTCGAGAAGGTGCTGGTCGATCTCCGGGAGATGCTCGAGCGAAAGCGCCAAAAGTCGGTCGCCGTCGTCATATCCGACTCCAGTGCGCAGCCGTCGACCACGGGTAGTCCCGCGTCGGCGGAACTTCCAGAAGAGAGCTGCGATGGGACGCCCGATATGTTCGCGACTTCGTCATCTGCCGGACTGACTTCGCCCGAGGTCGAGCGTTGAACGTCCCTGATGATGTACGGTAACTGGAATCCGGCCGTAACTTTAGACCACCGAGAGCCGAGCCGATTGTTCTGTCGAACTATTGGACGACACCCGCGCTCCTGGGGAACAGAAGAACTCGACTGGATGGAATGAAGGGTCGTTGGATGGGAGCCGACTGGTACGAACGACGACCTACTAATCGAATCGACGATACTACTGCTATGCGGGCCAAAGCTTTCCTGTGCTGCAGCACAGTAGTTCGCGAAGTGCGAGAAGCCGGCTGGCCTTCTCCTTCTGCGAGAGCCTGGAGACGACGGCGCCTCGGCGCATGGGACGCCTGCGCGACCAGCGCATCTCGAGATTCTTCCGTCGCAGGGCAGACGAAGAACCAGCGGCCGATTCCACTTTGGCGACGGCGGTGGACTCGGAGGCGCTGCCGACGCAGCAGCAGAAGCAGTGCTCCTCGGCCGCTTCCTCCAGCGCTGCAGTTGACGAGAACCCGGGCGTCCGCTTGCTGGAAGACGAGAACCGCTCGATAATTAAAGGCGGCGGCGCCACTGAGGCCGACAAAGCTCCGCCGAGTGCCGTTCTTGAGTCTTGTAAACGGGGTCATCAAGAGAAGGAAGGTGGGGGCCAAGAGAGCGGCGCGGCTGGTCCGTCCGCCTCGTTTTACGCCTACTACAACAAGTGGGTTCTATTCGTGAATTGCCGCTGACCTGACGGCATTCCAGGATCATTTCGAGCCTAAGACGGAACTCATTCAGGATGGTAACCCCCGAGAAAGACGGTCTAAATCGGCGCCTCAAAGCGGATCGTCAACGCCTGCACGGCTTCGACTGTCAATGTTGCAAAGAGGTGCATTCGACGGTGTACACTTTACCAGCTTACCTACTACGCCGTATAGAGCATGTGCTGGAGTGGAAGGCAGTTCACGCGAATATCAGCTGAAGAATACTTTTCGTTCAAATCCGCTAGCTGTCCTACATTCCAGTACTACGACGCGCTGAACCTGTCGCCGGAGTCGCGCAAGCGCCGGATCGACCTCGTGAGTCGCCACCGCGCCGAACGCTCGCCTCCCAAGACGCCGCGCCACTACTGGGAGATAAGCTTCCCCAACACGCAGGAGTGCCTGCGCAGAGGTGCGCCTAGCTCATCTGCTATCTGTCTACGCTACACTAGTTCTACCGGGCTACGGTAACCTGGGTACTACGTTTTGTTAGAGCAAAGCCACTAGACTCCTTACTTCCAGGCTACTGGAAAGAGGCGAGCCCCTACGTCCGAAGAGACCGCGCCATCCTCCGAAAGTACCAGTCGATGAGAAGCAAACCGAAGCGGCTGGTGAAATAAGGCTGCGTCCGTCTCTGTGCCATAACGAGTGTGCCTGTGCTCATTACCATAATTTGTAACTCCGTTTGTAAGCAATTGTTGCGGGGTTTGTTATAGCACTCAATGATACCATTTGTAGCTCAATGATGCCCTTTGTAGCTCTCCAGTTGGCTCATTTTGTTACGCGATTTACCGCTTGACAGTCGAGAGATCGTTCTGTGCCTCACAGTATGCAGCACGTTCGGCGCATGTAAGCAGTGGGAAGGCAGGCGCAGTCGGCGAGATCAAGGGCGATTCGGGTCGCGGAGCCGCTCCGGCGCTTCGGTAGCGCGCCTCCTCCTCCCGCGACAGGCGGCAGCAGATCCAATTCGTCGCTGTCGCCGTCGCTCTCGTTCCAGTCGAATTCGAACGCGTCGCCCGCCGCCGCTTCTCCAGCGGCCGCCGACCCATTATGGAACGCTGCCTTGGCGTCGCCGCCGCCCGCCGGACGGACGTCGCTCGATTGCACCTCTGACTTCGACCCTTTGTGAGAGACGGTCGCTTCATCGACCGCGGGCAAGAATCGCTCCTCGTCGCTGAATATATTGGACAGCTTCATGCGCGGAAGCGAGAGACATTAGCCGTCTAACTTCCACTGTGAGGAACCTGTCGAGTTCGTAGGTGACCAGAGGTTGGTCCTTTGGCTTCTTGGCCGGCACCAGAAGTCGATCGTGGGGCACCAAACTGCGATAGCCCGTGGCCGTGTCTACTTCGGGATCGTCGAGTTCGACGGCCGAGTAGCCGTCCTCGTTCGGCGCCGGCCGGTTGTTCGACATCGCCAGCCGGGAGAAGGAAGCGCTAGGCGCATCATAGGCGATAACAGAGCATTGCGCGCGGCGACGACGCGCCGGCCCAACGAGAAGCCGAAAATCGATGGCGGCTAGCACGAGAGAGACGCTTTCCATTCCGCCCGGCATTCTCTCATTCCTACTTTCCTTCCACCGTTCAAAAGCCTAGCACAAACAAACAGGCAACAATCCATGCGCAACGGAACAAATTCGGCTACAACCAAAGCAACAATAGCCACAACATCGAACCGAGTATCTATAGTTACCGTAAACCCTCTACAACTCTCAGCTTCTACAGAGACCTTCACGGCTAGGGCTTCTTGAATTCCACAGGGGTCATGTGACAATTATCCTGTGACGGTGGACAATGGAGATATACATGTAGCTTGCTACATACGATGCACCATTCAGCAAACTGGGCTAACCAGAAGCTTGCGGTGGTTGTGGTCGGGCGCCGCTCTGACGCAGCTCGTCTGGACTTCGTTGGCTCGCACGACGTCGTCCATCAGACGGTTGAGCATGGCCGCCCGCAGCTGCTTCAAGTACAGCACCTGGAGACAGGGGGGAACGGCCGTCTTCAGCTGTCGCGCACAAAGCCGATCAGTGGGCTGCTTATTGCGCCATCATCGTCAACAGATTACCTTTCCAACGAGAACGCTCTGCAGCTCAGAGGTCAGCGGGCGCTGCTCCCACACCTTCTGGTCCTCCTAGAGAAGAAGGTACAACGTTCGATCTTACAAGATCTACAACGAAGCGCACTCCCACCCGAAGTCGGTCCTGACGACAGTAGACGGTTGGCACTCTGCACTTGGACGCCAGATAGCGCTGCAGGCACTCCTGGAGGCTGGAGGCGTACTGGGGCCACTGATCGGACGAGCGGCGGCGCAAAACGGCGTCGACGGCCTGCCAAGCGACGTGACAAGATCAGCTGGCGAACAGGCCAAAGATATCTCCTTCGAAAAACTTAGACTGATTTGCGGTTGCAGTATGCAAGCTCTCGCTGACCTGCACATCCCAGACGTTGTCAATGCGGGTGCGGAACTTGTGCCAGAGATAGTCCGAGAGCCAGCGGCAGTCGTGGATAACCTGAGAATATACACCAAATTAAAGTGGCAACCAGGCAAGTCGTCCGGGGGACGCAGTATACTCCACAAATTTGAACTCCTACGCACGGTGACTCCTCTGCTGTTGTGGCCTCCTGGCACCCCCAATCGCAAAAGCAAGGCTGAATTCGTGATCTACATCCCAAAATACCCCAGACTCGACATACAACACCCCTGATTTCCTATGGATTCCAGGAACCGAAATTTTTCACTTGAGGTACGGTAGCATGCAAATTCGTCATAGGTATGTTCAAACATCATCTAAACACTGAACGGATGCCAAATTCGTAATCAGCGCCCCCGAAAACCCCGAAATCGAGTATAATATTGCAAAAGTTGACTTGACACCCAAAATTCAAACCGACGCGGCAGGGATACTGTAGCTCTGCAAATTTTTCAAAAATACTTTTCTGGGCCAGATTTAAGCGCAGAATCGTTTGAAACCAGTTTTGGAACGATTCGGCAACGCATTCGAGCGCTATAGACGCCGAAATGCGAAAATCGCAATTTTCGACCCCGGAGTCGAAAAAGTCGCAGTGTAAGAAAGTTTTTTGTGTTTCGCCCGATTTTCTCCGTTCATGGCTCATTCGATAGAGGACATCTGGGAAGGAGCACCAAGAGTGGTCTCGCCGCTCTAGCTGCTACCTAGCTCGCACAGCAGCCCGTCAAAGTCGACCCGAGGCCAAAATTCGCGAATTTTTCAAATTTGGCGCCAAAATGGGTCCCGCAGCGATCCAATTCTTTTTTTCCACCCTCGGCCCTATCGAGTACTACAACATATCAAAAGATAGTATATACCATTATATGCAACTTTTTCGAGTTCTACCTTGTACTATGCCTTTTTCAGTACTTTGAAAATTTAAATTTTTGAATTTCCCGCCAACGGGGTCCCGCAGCGTGACCTCGTTTGGTGTCCACCCTGCCCACTTACTAGGCCTACCCATCGCAAAAGACCGTTTGCAAATCGGCCGCTGCACGCGCGAACCCCATCCGTTAGAAATTACTGCGATTCGCGCACAAACGCTATATACTCCACACTTTTTGTGGAGTATAAAAACAATACCTCTTCTCTTGAACCGGCAATCAATTGACTTCTACATACCTTGACTATCGCTTTGGACTCCAGAAACATCTGAAGCTCCTTTGGCAAGCGCGTCTCCGAGTCGGAAAGCGCGAGCATGTCCAGAAGATAGACCGTTACCCCCGACTTCTCGGAAGCAATCACGCCGTCCGACTAAAAAAAGATCGAAAGATCGTCTGCGGCTTCAGAACTGACACACTCGTTGACTGAATCGTAGGAAGACTGACCAGAACAAGCCAGCACAGAACTCCGTCCCTCGAGAGCGCGACGCCTTCAGCGCCCACGTAGGTGATCCCTTGCGCTTGCGACGACTGCGACTCCTTTCCACCGTTGGCGAGCTCTTCCAGCTGCAACTGCCGCAAGCACAATCCCCGCTATTATTGTGTGCCTACTCTGCCGAAGACGCCCACCGTTTTGAGAAGCGCATCGACGGTGTTGACTTCGACGACAGTCGACGGAGGCGGCTGGGCAATCCGAGTTCTTTCGGAATCGACTGCACCCTGCTGTAGGTCGACCTGCCCTTCCGGCAATCGACCGAGCGCCGCGCC
This sequence comes from Linhomoeus sp. GSCO2_2, assembly GCA_030248115.1. Taxonomy (NCBI): domain Eukaryota; kingdom Metazoa; phylum Nematoda; class Chromadorea; order Monhysterida; family Linhomoeidae; genus Linhomoeus; species Linhomoeus sp. GSCO2_2. The sequence goes on along the minus strand of JASAMZ010004194.1, from coordinate 5,308 downwards.
AGACGAATAGCTGGGCAAGTGAACGGGCAGCAGCTCGAATCTTGGATTGCCCAAGGCGCGGTCGTCGTCAAGGATCCACACTAGAAAATGCTGATTTTGCTCCGATTCGAATTCGTTGCGCATGCAGCAAAGGCACGCAAACAACTGACTCTTCTCCACTTCTGCGAAGCGAAACGCGATCGACGAGCTTTCGACTGGGCCGGATTCGATGACGTCGTCGCCAAGACTGGAACCTTGTCGCAACTTCTGCCCTGAAAAGGATGACTGCGCTGCCTTCTTCATGGTACCGTACACGGGTACATCAAAGAGCATCACACATTTCAAGAGGCGTAACGCTCGCTTCTTCAAGTCGACGGTCGACAGAACGCCACGGTAGGCTTGGGCTTTTCCGCCTTCTTCTACTTGAATCTGTACTTTGTGGTTCAGGATAGTGGTTACAGTCGAGTTTGTGTCCATCGTCGAACACGTTGTATTCAGCACTTCGATTCTAAAACTATCTAGACAAGGGCGGCTGCCACTGGTGTACTAATTTCCTCTCTCTCTTCTGTTTCTAATACACAAATCGAGAGTTGGCCTTCCCACCGTTCGAACGCCTCAAGTTACAGTATTCGAAAACCCCGGACTGATTGGCCATTTTGAACATTTGAATTTGGTCCAATCGTCGTCCACCAATCGTGCTCAGGCTCTATTCTGCATGTCGGATACTGTGGTATTTCTAGCAGGTATATATGCGCGGTTACACCAGCCCGAATGAGCCAACTGGTCACAATCTACACGGGCACCGGCAGCATCCCAGCGACGATTTGCTTCTGGTGACTCACGTGTGATAGTGACAGGACGGAGCGAAGCATGCAATGGCTGAAGTCTGCGATTATTTGCTGAAGAATGAATACCACTGTATATACTACCGTAGTCTAATGGCTCTCTGCTTATAACATGACAAGTGTGTAGCACAACTACAGTACTCGGTCACTGTTTGAATTCTAACTTCCGCCGGCGGAGGGCTATTGGTTCAGATGAGGTTGTTTTCTTTGCCTTATGGTTGTCGATTAGGCGATGTTGCAGCGATTAGCTGCCACGTTTAGTTTCCAGTGAAACGGTGATCCACTCCCCTCCCTTCAATGAAGCGGAGCAGCAGCAGAAGTCGGCGGAGCGGCAGCGGCGAACGGCAGCAGTGGAGAGATCAGAACGACGGCCGGCGCTTCCTCTTTTCGCCAAAGGCATTGCAAGATTTCGTTCCGTCCGTTGAGGGCCGGTTCGAGCACAACGGAGCTGTGCTTGTGTGGAGACTGCCCCAACATCTGTCACAATCCAAACTTGGTTGGTTGGTCTTTGTTTGCTTGGTTGTCTTACTTTGCTTCTCTCGTTCACGCTCGCCTGAACGACTCGTCTTTTCCAGGAGACCGGCCAGGCTGCAGCAACGCTTGTACGATCATCGCGCTGAAAGTTAGCCACGACTGAATCGCCTTTCTTATTACCACATATCAAGAAGCCTATAATCGTTGAAATTGTTTGAGATGGCTCAAGCGATACAAGAGCACTGCTTGTTCTTCCCGTCGTTCACACTGGAGAGAGGCACGGACGGCGCCGTCGGTAGCGGCCGCTGCCCTTTGAAGCACCGTCAGGCACCTAACTTCGACAGCTACCAAATTCGAGCGCAGACATCTTTTGGCCAAGAAAACGTCCCTGTCGATCCAAGCTGCCTGAAAGACAAAGACGAGTATCTTTTGGTAGGTTCGTCTGTCGCGTGTCCGTTTTAGTATGCACACCTTTATTATGTCCCCGGCGGTTTGGAACGATTGAAATCACTTTTAGGAGAGAAATTGTGCGGGCTTATCCTCGACAAATCTGCGAAAAAGTTGTGTGCCGCCGCCGCAGTATTCTGCAGGAGAGGTCTGCGTCGCTGTCACGACGCCCAGTAGCAACAACAAGGGGAAGTGGGAGCTGCAGCTGACGAACGCGCTGGCCAACAGCATCATCGACGGCAACGCCATCCACGAGAGCGCCCTCGCTCACCGACAGCAACACGAGCTCAACTTCACCATTCCCGACGCCATCCTCTGCTGCAGCGGCGTCTTCCAGGTAAATGGTCGCAACCTTCTCCGTTTTACCTGCGCTACTCTCTCTCTCACCGAAGATACGGCTCGTTTCAGGAGATCGATTACGCGACGGTTCGCGGTCCCCTGTGGGAGCTGGCCGGGCGCTACATCCTGCGGGCCGTGCGCAGGCATCAGCAGCATCGTGCCAGCCTCTCGAACGCGTCGCAGGGCCAGCTGTTCCTGCTGCTGATCGCCTTCGAGCGCAGCGTTCTGCTCGTCTACCAGCCGCAGGACGAGCTGTTCGCGCTCGTCGACAGCCACAGCCACTCCTCGTTGGTCAGCGCCGCCGTCGACGGCGCTCTCATCGCCGTGGGCCGTCTCAGTCAGTTGGACGTCTTCGCCGAGTGGATCGCCTGCCACGTCTTCCCCGAGTGCCGCCAGGCGGCCTACCACGAGTTCGAGATCTCGGCCATTCGCTACTGCGCCCCCGCGCAGCGCCTTCAGCACGCGCACCTCATGGCCCACCACGAGCAGAAGGAGGAGTGCCTGCTGCTCGGTACCAAGGGTCTGCTCTTTGGCGAAGTGCAAGAAGGCGCCCTACCGCCGCACCCTGCGTCCGTCGGCCTGCTGCAGCCGCCCTTCGATAACCACGAAGTGAAGCGCCAGAAGTTCGACCGCTTTCATCTGGGCTCTTCTTCTCCGCACCTCGGGAGTGGGAAAGTCGGTCGTTTTAGCTAAGAAGCCTCTCGCTGCTTATGTGTACAGTTGGGTCCTTTCTTCATTTGTTAGTCGCGGTTTCTTTCGTTTGCCTTTGTTTTATCGTACCGTCTAGCTGATTTTATCCGATTGACTCAACTAGACGATGGTGGGTGCGCTTGTGTCGCTCGTCTCGGTTTTGCTCGTCTAGAACTAGTGATGGTGTCTGAAACTAGTAGTAAGTAGCATCGGCAGCATGGAGCAAGTTGGGTCTTCCTCTCAGTCGCACAAATTCCTGTGATGCGAGTGCATTGTTTGTGTTGCCTTTCTGTAGAAGTGTTAAGATTTCCGGCCGTTCCTTTCGTTTCTTCGCGTATTGTAGAGGTGTCGGCATCCATATTATGACCAGTTAGAGCTCCGGCGCTTCCTTCGTTGTTGTTTGCGTTCAAACAACTTGTTGCTCGACGCATGCGCCGTTTCACCTCGACAGACGTACACCTGAGCACGGTTGAGACGCTGCATTCACAAGGGCTGGTGCGTCAGCGTTGAAATCTTAGTAGGAACAGTCGTGAAGGCCAATTGCATACTGCTACATATAATACCGTAATTTGTCTGTCCTGACTAGCAGCTTATAACAAACCCGCTGTATTTGAAATCGTGAATACGGTAATAGAAGCAATTTGACTTTGAACTTTGGGTGATGCATAAAATGGGGGAAATGCTCGGGCACGAAAGGAGCGAAAGCGTACAAACGCAAAGATGGACGTCGAAGTTCGGTCGCATTCGCGGAAATCGAAAAGTATGGCGATTACGTCGAATCGCACCGTATTTTGAGATTACCGAGGCAGGCATCCGCTGCAAATTCAAATTTCCAATTACCCTTGTCCAAGCTTGAATGCCGTTTTGCCATCGGCAGTCATCTGTCGCAAATTCAAATTTTCAATTACGTTGTCCAAGTTTGAATGCTCTTTTGATATAGGCAGTCATCTGCCGCAAATTCAAATTTTATATTACCATTGTCCAAGTTTGAATGCCGTTTTGATATAGGCAGTCAGCGGCCTAGCTACAGTATTACATGTACATGGCAGTGCATAACCGGATGGATAGGTACTTGCAACGGCAGACTATTGTCGAATAACGGAATTGGTCAATTACTGTAATTCGGCGGCACAACAGTAGATTGTCCCGAGAAAGGCCGTAGGTGCTGGCAGTCACCATGAAAGTGAACTCGCCCTCTCTCTCTGTCGGCTGACGCGGTTGAACGTCGATGAGAATTATTATGGATTTTTCACAGCAAAGTACCCAACGATATTACCCACTGCACAAATCCACCGATGCAAGAATCTGCAAGTTTGCAATTCCGCCGGACAACACAAAATGCAATGCAGTTATGGTAATCATAAATAGATGTAACGTTATATTTGCTATAACTCGAAAGAAGAAGTGAAGACACCAAACAAGAGCGGCACTAGGCAGGATGGCCAAGGAAGGCGTCGGCGACGAGCAGACCGACTACCTGGCGAACGTTGCGGCCGACGCCGACGAGGTCGACCTCACGCGGTACCGGATCAGCAAGATCGTCGGCTTTGAGAAGATGACCAACCTCAAGGTGGCGCCTACTTTTCCGTCTACCTTTCAGCGCTGTAGAACGAAGCACCGTCTTACTGGTCGTTGCAGAAGCTGTGTCTGCGCTGGAACCTGCTGAAGAAGATCGAGAACCTGGAGTGTCTGGGGGAGCGACTGGAGGAGCTCGACCTCTACGACAATCAGCTGGTCAAGGTCGAGGGTCTGGACGCGCTGCGCCGCCTCGCCTACCTCGACCTCTCCTTCAACCGTATCGAGACGATCGACGCCGAGGCGCTGCGACCTCTGGCGCCGACGCTGACGCAGCTCTTCCTCATACACAACAAGCTGACTCGCATCGAACCCGGCATGGACTGCCTCGTCAATCTGGAACTACTCGAACTCGGCGACAATGCCATCACGGTTCGCCGAGACCGACGCACAGTCTCAGTGTTCCATCTAGCACTAATTCTCCCGTCTCTTTCAGAAAATCGAGAATTTGGACGGTCTGACGAAGCTGAAGAAGCTCCACCTCAGCGCCAATCAGATCAAGAAAATCGAGAATCTTGGAGCGTTGACCGAACTGACCACCCTGGGCCTGGCCGTGGGCTACCTTTTGTAGCCGTTACCAACCAAAAATAGAAATGCGCACAGCTACTACATTCAGGGCAACTACATCGAGAAGATAGAGAACCTCGAAGCGCCGACCGAGCTGCAGGAGCTCTATCTGGCCGAGAACGGCATCACGAAGATCGAAGGACTGGAGGCGCTGACGAAACTCAAGGTGCTCGACCTCTGCGACAACAGAGTCGCCACCATCGAGAACATCGGGCACTTGACGGAACTGGAAGACTTCTGGGTTGGCCTACCTGTTTGCTGATCGCTCTCTGTCTCGCTTTCAGTTCGCAGTACTAGATACTACTCTTTCCTTTAGTTGAAGAGCAACCGTCTCGAGAGCTGGCAGACGGTGGAGGGCGGCGGGCTGCGACAGCTGCAGCGACCAGGGGGGG
>JASAMZ010004192.1:0-10974 GCA_030248115.1 Linhomoeus sp. GSCO2_2 | reverse complement strand
TATGTTGTTCGTTCAGTTACGTATTCCTCTGGTGTAGCAAATGCGGCGCTTCGCGCCGCCCACCAATTTGTAAGAAATATATAGTAGGTACCGGCATTAATTGAGAGAAAGCATTTTCGACTGTACAAATTATCCACACAAAACTGCGCAAAGGTCACAACGACACGCTTAGATGTGCCGAATATGTTGCCGCGTGTCGTTGTGACCTTTGCGCAGTTTTGTGTGGATAATTTTAGTCGAAAATGCTTTCTCTCTCAATTAATGCCGGTACCTATTAATATTTCTCTTTACAAATTGATTGGGCGGCGCGAAGCGCCGCATTTGCTACACCAGAGGAATATCGTTTAATACTCTTGCTTTTACATGCTTCACACCTGGAACATATTCATCTTTCTGCCTTTAGGCACTTTTACATGAAATACTCTTACTTTTTTATTGGCGGAGCCAATCAACCAGTCAACTTAAACGAGTAGTTCACCTTGAGACATGGATGTTTAGGCTCTCGAACGAGCCGAACCCCTTTTAGTAACGTACGAGGCGAGTAGGACAATTCTTGGGCACGTATGGGTCCTGAACGAGCGCCGAGCGAAAACACTTTGAGGCACGCATAAAACGAGTAAGACATTTTTGGGGTACGTATGCAGCGGCTCCTGAAACTCTGCCAAGAGCTTCAGGAGGGACAGGGGTAAGGGGATTGCAGGACACAATTAGAGCGAGGGTTGTGGTTGAGGGTCAAGAATCCTCCCCTTGCCTTGTATGCAGGTCAAAAATCTGACTACTTGCACAGGTGAAGGCCAAAAATCTCACCCCTTGGTTTGTATGAGGTCCACAAATCTGACCCCTTGGTTTGTGCCAGGTTCCAAAACCAAACCCTCGCGCCATTGGATTCTCTTCTACAGGGTGGTTGTGCGTTGACAGCAGATGGAGTCTGAGGACCCTCATGAATCAATTCTTCTTATTAAAGCAGTTTTATTTGGCCCTCAACACGACTAGGTTTGGATAAGGCAACACTGAGTTGCGGCCAGACCACGTTTGCGTGACTCCGCGTGCACATGGTGCGTGGTACGGCGTCGACGATGGCGCCATTGGATTCCTCTCGTCGAGACGGTTTCAACGAACCCCAACAACGCCATGTTCCGAGCAGCCAATCAAAAGTTACAAATTTGTGGCACCTTTTTGCAAAAATAACGCTTCTGGTACCTTTTTGCGGGTCGCGGATAGCGCCATTGTAATTTTCTCGGTGAGACGGTTCAAACGAACCCCTACAACGCTATGTTTGGATGAGCCAATAAAAAGTTGATTTTTGAGGCACCTTTTTGCAACAAGCTGTTTTAAAAAAGTTGAGTTGTTTTATTGATACAGAGCGGTTTGTGAGTGTCTTAAAGTGGAAGAGTAAAAGAGTGGATACTTTTGTAAAGTATTTTGAAGCCTTTCCGATATGACGTGTGATCGCCCGGAGTCCACTATTCATGCGCTACTTCTGACACGCTCCTTTCTGAGGGGTTCTTGCAGGGCAACATTGGGATCGCCCGGGATTAATTTTTTGAGCAAGACACACGCATTTCTGAGCGGTTGTTGCAGGGCAACATTGGGATCGCCCGGGATTAATTTTTTTAGCAGACAAAGTTGTTCGTAAGACAAGGGTTTAAAAAAACAAAAGTGTTTCTTTAGGAGTGACCGTTCAACAACTGCCTCAACGTAAGCTTTCAAACGGTCGAACGAATGCCGCTCTACAACGTAAGACGAGCGAGGTAGGGCCTATTTGCTGTTTGAACCTTTCGGTTACTGTAGCTCGCGAAATTCAAACTTTTGAATATCTACTTCTCTTAACGGAATGATCAGTGTGCCGAAACCTATTCAACAAACTCAAGGTCGTCTCTCTACGACGGAAGACGAGCGAGTTGAGAAGCTTTGCGTTTTGAACTTTTGGGTTACTGTAGCTCGCGATATTCAAACTTTTGAGTTTTGACTAATAGAAGAACAAATGATCAGTGAGTCAAGAGCTATCCAGCAACTCAAGATCGTCTCTCTACGACGCACGCTGAGCGAGTTAGAACGATTTCTATGCTAAAAACGCGAGAATGTCGCTTTTCGTGTTGCGTGTTTGCATAATTAACAAAATTTTTACGCCAAGTGAGAGAGCACGTCGAGACCTTTTGGTTGACCCATCGCACGCCCCTCTACGACGTAAAACGAGCGTGTTAGAGCCGTTTTGCGTTTTGGGCCTTCGGGTTACTGTAGCCCGCGCAATTCAAACTTTTGAATTTCGAGTTCTCTTAACGGAATTATCAGTGTGCCGAAACCTATTCAACGAACTCAAGATCGTCTCTCTATGACGGAAGACGAGCGAGTTAGATAAGTTTCGCGTTTTAAACCTTGTGGCGCTGGCGAAAAAATAGCACTCGTGGTAAATTTGGGGGCGGCGGCATTGGCGCCATTGTAATTTTCTCGTCGAGACGCTTCAAACGAACCCCTATTTGATATGGTTCGGATGTGTTTTGAATTTGTTAACAATTTGTCAGTATACTGAAACTCTCCTTCGCGGTCGACATTTTTTCGCCCGGCCTCAACCGGGCGAACCCCTACGAGAGCTTATCGTGCGTGCGTGCGTACGTACGTACGTACGTACGTACGTCCGTCACGCTCTCAGATCTCGGCGTTGGTAAGTCGTAGGAAGGCCATCTTGGGCTCTACGGAAAGGTCTTGACTCACTGATCATTCAGCTAAGAGACTTCGAAATTCAAAAGTTTGAATTGCGCGCGCTACAGTACCCCGAAAGTCAAAACGGAAAACGGCTCTAACTCGCTCGTCTTACGTCGTAGAGCGGCGTGCGATAGGTCAACTAACAGGTCTCGACGTGCTCTTTCGTTTGGCATTAAAAGTTTTCTTAATTACGCAAACACGCAACACGAAAAGCGACATTTTCGCGTTTTTAACGCAGAAATCGCTCTAACTCGCTCAGCGTGCGTCGTACGGAGACGATCTTGGGTTGGTTGGATAGCTCTCGACTCACTGATCATTTGTTCTTCTGTTGGTCGAAACTCAAAAGTTTGAATTTCGGGAGCTACAGTAACCCAAAGGTTTAAAACGCGAAACTTATCTAACTCGCTCGTCTTCCGTCATAGAGAGACGATCTTGAGTTCGTTGAATAGGTTTCGGCACACTGATAATTCCGTTAAGAGAACTCGAAATTCAAAAGTTTGAATTGCGCGCGCTACAGTAACCTGACGGTCCAAAACGCAAGACGGCTCTAACACGCTCGTCTTACGTCGTAGAGCGGCGTGCGATAGGTCAACCAAAAGGTCTCGACGTGCTCTTTCACTTGGCGTGAAAATTTTGTTAAATACGCAAACACGCACCACGAAAAGCGACATTCGCGCGTTTTTGGCATAGAAATCGCTCTAACTCGCTCAGCGTGCGTCGTAGAGAGACGATCTTGAGTTGCTGGATAGCTCTTGACTCACTGATCATTTGTTGTTCTATTGGTCGAAACTCAAAAGTTTGAATATCGCGAGCTAGAGTAACCCAAAAGTTCCAAACGCAAAACTTCTGTAACTCGCTCGTCTTCCGTCCTAGAGAGACGATCTTGAGTTTTTTTAATAGGTTTCGGCACACTGATCATTCCGTTAAGAGAAGTCGGGATTCGAAAGTTTGAATTTCGCGAGCTACAGTAACTCAAGGGTTCGAACAGCAAATCGGCCCTAACTCGCTCGACTTGCGTTGTAGAGCGGCATTCGTTCGACCGTTTAAAAGCTTGCGTTGATTCAGTTGTTGAACGGTCATTCCTAAAGAAATACTTTTGTTTTTTAAACCCTTGTCTTACGAACGACTTTGTTTGCTAAAAAACAAGCTGTGTGTGTAAAAAGTTCAACCTATACTTTGTGTCTGTCAAATCTTGGTGAACAGTATAGTGAATTTCTTTCGCATATTAAGCAGCATCTAGCGAAGGTATCTTGAAAACGTGTACCACAATTCAAATGCAGCTATTACCACGATACGGTTGTCTGTACAACTGATCTAAAGCTCAGTGATATCGCCGCGTTCGCTATATGGTATCGGCATGATACGACGCCGTTCATCTGAAGTTTTATACCTGTGGGAACACGCCAAATCGAACAAAAAACTTGCCAACTGTTTGGTGCAGTCGTTCTCTACCAGGAATTTCGTTTGGTGTACGCATTTCTGCGTTATGACGCTTTTGACAATTTGTAGAATTTTGGCAAATTGTGGCGTATTTCTATAAAATTCCACAATTACAAACAATTTGTTTTGTGTTACAAATTATCCGCGGTCTATGCTCTTTCGATTTCTGAAGAAATTTCGCCGCTAGTCCATCAGGCGACAAAATCGATTTTCGACTTTTTTATATTTTAATTGTAAATATCTCTAAATTGCAGTGTTTCAAAACTGTAGAACCATGTCACAAATTCTCACTGGCTTACGACCTTTCAATTTCTGCATTCATATTCGTCAATAAATGACGTTCTATTTTTGTCAATTTATGAAATTTTGACAAGTAATTGCGTATTTCTATGAAATTCCGCATATGAAAAAAATTTCTTTTGTGTTACAAATTGTCCACGGCCTATGTTCTTTCCATTTCTGAAGAAATTTTGCCGCTAGCCCATCAGGCGAAAAAGTCGATTTTCGATATTTTCATATTTTAATTGTAAATATCTCCAAATTGCAATTTTTCAAAACTGAAAAACTATGTCACAAATTCTTACTGGCTTGCGGCCTTTCAATTTCTGCATTCACATTCGTCAATAAATTACGTTCTATTTTTGTCAATTTATGAAATTTCGACAAACAATTTCGTATTTCTATCAAATTTCACACTGTCAAAAAATTTCTTTCGTGTTACAAATTATCAACGGTCCGTGCTCTTTCCATTTCTGAAGAAATTTCGCGGCTAGCTCATCAGGTGAAAAAGTTGATTTTCGACATTTTCGAATTTTAACTGCGAATATCTCGAAAATGCGAAATTAGCAACAGAAACGGACATCGGATCCGTATTCAGCGACCTCGACTCTACTTGACCACATATGTCACATATTTTACTTCGGTGCCACGGACGGACACACAGACATTGTCATCCGTATATATACACCTCGCCGCGCTGAGGCGCGGCGAAAAAATAATCCCGGGCGATCCCAATGTTGCGCTGCAACAACCGCTCAGAAATGCGTGTGTCTTGCTCAAAAAAATAATCCCGGGCGATTCCAATGTTGCCTTGCAAGAACCCCTCAGAAAGGAGCGTGTCAGAAGTAGCGCATGAATAGTGGACTCCGGGCGGGCGCGCGTCATATCGGAAAGGCTTCGAAATACTTTACAAAAGTATCCACTCTTTTACTCTTCCACTTTAAAACACTCACAAACCACTCTGTATTAATAAAAAAACTCAACTTTTTTAAAACAGCTTGTTGCCCCCAGGGCATGCGTGGTAGGTCGGAGGGGGTCGACGTGGTCACCGTTGGATTCTACGCGTCGAGGCGGTTCTGCCGATGCCAAATTGTATTTATCTAATTTTAATTTTATTCTGCTGCTGCTGTTCTATATTTAATTTAATTCAATGGTGCTGACGCCTCCTGAACGAGCGGGAGCAGTCTGAGGCACGCACAGAATGAGTAGGACAATTTTGGGACACGTATGCAGGGCCTCCTGAACGAGCGGGAGCACTTTGAGGTACGCACAGAATGAGTAGGACAATTTTGGGACACGTATGCAGGGCCTCCTGAACGAGCGGGAGCACTTTGAGGCACGCACAGAATGAGTAGGACAAATTTGGGACACGTATGCAGGGCCTCCTGAACGAGCGGGAGCACTTTGAGGCACGCACAGAATGAGTAGGACAATTTTGGGACACGTATGCAGGGCCTCCTGAACGAGCGGGAGCACTTTGAGGCACGCACAGAATGAGTAGGACAATTTTGGGACACGTATGCAGGGCCTCCTGAACGAGCGGGAGCACCTTGAGGCACGCACAGAATGAGTAGGACAATTTTGGGACATGTATGCAGGGCCTCCTGAACGAGCGGGAGCACTTTGAGGCACGCACAGAATGAATAGTACAATTCTGGGACACGTATGCAGGGCCTCCTGAACGAGCGGGGGCACTTGGAGGCACGCACAGAATGAACAGGACAATTTTGGGACACGTATGCAGGCCCACCTGAATGAGCGGGGGCACTTTGAGGCATGCACAGAATGACTAGAACAATTTTGGGACACGTATGCAGGGCCTCCTGAGCGAGCGGGGGCACTTCGAGGCACGCACAGAATGAACAGGACAATTTTGGGGCACGTATGCAGGGCCTCCTGAACGATCTGGGACACTTTGAGGCACGCACAAAATGAGTAGGACAATTCTGCGGCACGTATGCAGGGCCTCCTGAACGAGCGGGAGCACTTTGAGGCACGCACAGAATTAGTGGGACAATTTTGGGACACGTATGCAGGGCGTCCTGAACGAGCGGGAGCACTTTGAGGCACGCACAGAATGAGTAGGACAATTTTTGGACACGTATGCAGGGCCTCCTGAACGAGCGGGAGCACTTTGAGGCACGCACAGAATGAGTAGGACAATTTTGGGACACGTATGCAGGGCCTCCTGAACGAGCGGAGGCGCTCTGGGGCTTGTACTGTATAGCGCGCAACCACGGTTGGGAAGAATAGCAGGCGGCTCGACGAGATCCTGTTGATGGACGCTAGAGCGTGACGTGAAGGAGAAGAAGAAGACGGAGAAGAATTCACCCCCCGCCGTTGGGACAAGAAACGCGCCGCGATCCTTTTTGCGTCTGTAACTTTTGCTACACTTAACCGATTTTCACCAAATTTGGAATTTAATCTATTCGTAATAAAGTCCTTTAGTGTACCAAATTTCATCCAATTCCGTTTAGTACCGCCTGAGAAATAAATATCGTGATGATGGGAAAAGGTGCGCGCGGCCTGGATGGAACATATTATGGTTTGGCGCTGCCGCGCCAACCATGATGAAGTCACATTTCCAGTTTCCACGCGCTTGCTAGAACCCATCAAAGCTCAAAGATCGCCAAAGTTCCACATTGTAACTGTAATTGGGGGCACTGTCCCGTATACTACTACTGCCCCGCGGGGGGTCTGACGGGCGGGGGCGAGACCAGAATCACCCCGTCGCCCCGAACGAACAGCATGGGCACTACTCTCTTCTGGGTTTTGAATATCTCTTCGAATGTCTCTTCGTCCACCTCCACTGTGGTCACGGTCTCCTCCACCTCCCCCAACACCATGTTCAGATGCTGGTCGTACGCCTGGAAGACAATTGTGACAAAGGGTTATGCGGTGTGATAGTGAAGACGTGAGTGGTAAGCGACACTAATTGGGGGGAGGCATAGGTGCAGGCCACCCGGAGCGCCGGAGGCCGGGGGGGGGGGGGGGGGGGGTTCTTCCCAAAGAAAATTTTCGAAGGGGGGGGGGGGGGGAGGGGGGTCTAAGAAAACGAATGGACAAAAATGTTCCCAAAACACCTTATTTCGGTCAAAAACACGCTAAGTTGCGGATTAATAAAGGAAATATAGCGCCGCAGGCAAAAATTTGGACAAAAACTACAAAAAATACAAGAAAATCTCTGAAAATTCCGAATATTTTTACGCCAAGGGGACGCAACACTACACACTAGCAAACAACAATATACACACTCCGACTCTGATAATCTCACCATAGTTGCGATTGGTCGCGAGGCTAGGGGGGGGGGGGGGGTTCAACCGAGATTTGGGGGGAGGGGGTAACTAGAACAAGAATCCTGTTCTTGAAGCTCTCCAAAAAAAATAGCCAACTAGTTAAACGTGACACTCCGCGAGTGTCAACGTGGCACTCCGCCGATTGGCTTAACCACCCACTGAAGCTGAACTTTTCGGTACTGAGGTGTACACACCTGTACACACACCCATACACCTGTACACATGTACTGAGGTAAATGATGCTATCACCGCGCGCTGCGGGGCACCGCGCGCTCGCTCCTTCACTCCCTCCCAGAAGAGACGCGAGTGAGGTCACAACACCACGGGAGACCTAAGCCTGGCTATGTGGTGGATCTGCTGGATGGAGCGCGCAGCGATTTCGTCTCGGCAAAACGCCAACAGTACTGGCAACATGCGCTGGAACGTGAACGTACAACGGCCCATCTTTGCACCGAGCGAACAGACACGTGCAACACGATAGGGAAGTAAGCACCGTGTTGGAAGCAGTGCCCAAACGCAGTCGAAAAGTCATGAACTTGTTGGCCCTAGCCAGACTTGTCCTGGCTGGCTAGTACACAGCGCTGTACCACAATTCTGGATGGGGTTTTCGGACCTTTCCTCCAAAACCAGCCTAACGCATCCGAAAAGGACCGAAACAGACGAAGAATCGCAAAAGTGGCGCGACATTCGACATTCCCGACTCCGAAAAACACCTCTACTTCCATCGTGCCGGCGGTCCGCTCGCTCGTAGGTCGTTCATTGCGTGCTACGTGGCGTATTAGCTTGAGGCACACACACACGCGCGGCGATTTCATCACGACAACGACGGCCATGCACTGGCAAATGGTCAGCCGCGCGCACAAGGACGCATCTGTCTGTGCACCGAGCGGGAAAGAAGCGTGCTAATAGAAACCTACCAGGTTATTACCAGGTTATTTTAAGGTTATAGGTTATCGAATCCTAATTGCCCTTCTGAAGCAGGCAAGGAGCCCGACTTCGCAAAGCACATAAGGGTGACACCACCGCGGCATTTCAAACCAACAATTATGGCGCTCGCCATCTCCAAGAGCGCTCGCAAGCACACAACCGGTGTCGAAAGGCCCTAAACCTATTGGTCCAAACTTGTTTCGACGGTCCCGCTACACCGCGCTACACCTCAATACTACCCCGGGATTTCAAATTTTTGCCACAAACCCACCCTAAACCATCCGAAGAGGGTCGAAAGTGAACAGTAATCGCAAAACTAACGCGAAATTCGAACTCCCCGACCCCGAAAACCCCCGAACCAACTGTCAACTCGATTTTGAAAATTTCGGCCCGGGATTCAAAAATTCGACGCGGCCGGGTTACGGTAGGTCGAAAAACCGAAAAGTACGTTTCCGGACCAAATTTTAGCGTAGAATCGATTGGCGGTGTCCGTTTCCCGGTAGAACCACGCGTTTCGGCGAAAAAACCGGCCAAATCCCAAAATTCCCAAATTTGGTCCCGAACGGAAACCCTTTGTGACCGGATAACTCCTGGGTCCCTTGATTGATTTTGCCGGTTTCGGTCTTAAATGAAAGAGCACATCCAGACGCCGGCCGGAAATTTTATCTCAGCCCGATCCGCCCAGTAAATCGCGAGATATGATATTTTGAACGGCCGGAATCGGGTTCTCAAAATTTGAATCTACCGTAACCCGGCCGTGCCGCGTCCAAATTTTCCAATTTTTGATTTCCCAAGTCCGCCTCCCCAAGGGCTACAACATGTCCAAAAATGGTGAATTTTGATCAAGTGTAGCGAAAATGGCGGGGTGCTGAATTATTTTTACTTAGTAAATATTTGAATTTTTGAATTTTCAAAAAATTTTCCCACTACCGGAATTTTCTCATATAGCACGCGGTCTGCGCATCCACCAGGGCTATCGAACGCAAAAAACCGTTTCAAAATCGGGTACTCCTAGCGAAAGTTAGGCGAGCACGTAGAGAACTTGTTCCCTACAGGATGCCTACTGCTCTCCGACGACTTCGTCGGGGCGGAGTGCCAAAAAAGCCTAAAAATTGCCATAAAGTCGCCAAAAACGCACAGTTTTGCTCAATTTTGAAGCAAATTGTACCAAAATGACTCAAAATGGCTCAAAAATAGCGCCGCAGGCAAAAATTTTTGCCAATTTTAGGTCAACTTTTGGGAAATTTCCTGATTTTTAAGGGGGGGGGGGTAGCTGGAATCTCGGCTAGGGGGGGGGGGGGGGGGATTAACAAGAATTTCGTTCTTGTTGGCCGTTGGTAGGGGGGGAGTAACCCCCCCCCCCCCCCCCACCCCCCCCCCCCCCCAATCGAAACTATGAATCTCACGTGCAACACTCCCTTGAGTTCCCTGTCGTTGCGCATTTTCACGTAGATTCGCTCGTCCAGGCTGAGCCGCACCAGGTCCAGGGGCTCCTCCACCGTGGTGCTCAGAGCCTATAAGCAGATGAGACTCGTTGTTATTACAATGATTACTACAAATCCACAATCGAAACACGTCTTACACTGGCTTCGGGCAACGAAGTCACGCCGTCGACGTCGGCCGCGGCAGCGTTAGCCATCGTTTTGTGAGAACTTTCAATTTCGAATCTTTCCGATAATTCTATGCGTTGCCCGTTGTTGCGTAGGAATCGATGCGATGCGCTGTGTTGTGTTGTTGACACTGGAGTCGTTCGAAGAGAGAACCATACTTTGAGCATTGCGAACTCCTCCACGACCGACTACGGTAGCATAGCGCAATCGTAAAGGCTCTAAAAGGCACTGCTTTACAAATAGCCCGCACTTCAATTGTTGCAGGCCAGGCAACAGACTTGATTGATTGACAAGACATTATACTCCATTAGAAATCAGCAGACGACCCACACGGCACAATGGAGCGTTCCGACACGGCAGCGGTCGGCACAGTGAATGGCAAATAACACCACCTGAGTATGGTACAGCAAAGAAAGTAAGTGGTGTATCGATTACGCTGTCTATCAACCAAGTAGCGAAATGGATCAACAATTCTACAACGTACCCGATCAATCGACCAATCACTACGGCACCATGACAACAGAAGGAACACACCATAGTTCGGACTATATAGGGGACAGTTACGCTCAAGACTGGCTCGCTAAAACACCCACGTAGCACTGCACCGCAACAAGTGTGACTCGAATCACTCTTCCGCAAGCACTTTTGGCACGAGAGGACAGACGATAATACTGCTTCTGAGACGCGAGTATACGTAACTGAACGAAGACCAACATATA
>JASAMZ010004189.1:0-15082 GCA_030248115.1 Linhomoeus sp. GSCO2_2 | reverse complement strand
CAGTAACTCAAGGGTTCGAACAGCAAATCGGCCCTAACTCGCTCGACTTAAGTTGTAGAGCGGCATTCGTTCGACCGTTTGAAAGCTTACGTTGAGGCAGTTGTTGAACGGTCATTCCTAAAGAAATGCTTTTGTTTTTTTAACCCTTGTCTTACGAACGACTTTGTTTGCTAAAAAAATTAATCCCGGGCGATCCCAATGTTGCCCTGCAACAACCGCTCAGAAATGCGTGTGTCTTGCTTAAAAAATTAATCCCGGGCGATTCCAATGTTGCCCTGCAAGAACCCCTCAGAAAGGAGCGTGTCAGAAGTAGTGCATGAATAGTGGACTCCGGGCGGGCGCGCGTCATATCGGAAAGGCTTCGAAATACTTTACAAAAGTATCCACTCTTTTACTCTTCCACTTTAAAACACTCACAAACCACTCTGTATTAATAAAACAACTCAACTTTTTTAAAACAGCTTGTTTATTGGCAGAGCCAATCAACCAGTCAACTTAAACGAGTAGTCCACCTTGAGACATGGATGTTTAGGCTCTCGAACGAGCCGAACCCCTTTTAGTAACGTACTAGTCTTTAGCCCGTAGGAGAATCTCTATGGTCAATTAGCTGTAGTCTCTTGGGTTTAGCCCATAGGACATTTCAGATAGGTCTCAAGCCATCGACCCTGTCATAGGACATTTCAAATTGGTCTCAAGCCATTCGACCCTGTGCCCCTGCCAGTGCCTACATTTAGGATTGCATCAGCTCCCATGCCTGCAAATACACAACTGACGCTTGGGTTTAGCCTATAGACATTTGGGTTTAGTCAATAGGGCATTTCAGATAGTTGCCAAGCCATTTGACAATGTGCCCCTGCCAGTGCCTACATTTAGGCTCGCGCCAGCTTCTGTGACTGTATGGGGTCGAGGACAATTTTGGGACACGTATGCAGGGCCTCCTGAACGAGCGGGAGCACTTTGAGGCACGCACAGAATGAGTAGGACAATTTTGGGACACGTATGCAGGGCCTCCTGAACGAGCGGGGGCACTAGGAGGCACGCACAGAATGAACAGGACAATTATGGGGCACGTATGCAGGGCCTCCTGAATGAGCGGGGGCACTTTGAGGCATGCACAGAATGACTAGCACAATTTTGGGACACGTATGCAGGGCCTCCTGAACGATCGGGGGCACTTCGAGGCACGCACAGAATGAACAGGACAATTTTGGAGCACGTATGCAGGGCCTCCTGAACGATCTGGGACACTTTGAGGCACGCACAGAATGAGTAGGACAATTCTGCGGCACGTATGCAGGGCCTCCTGAACGAGCGGGAGCACTTTGAGGCACGCACAAAATTAGTAGGACAATTTTGGGACACGTATGCAGGGCCTCCTGAACGAGCGGGAGCACTTTGAGGCACGCACAGAATGAGTAGGACAATTTTGGGACACGTATGCAGGGCCTCCTGAACGAGCGGAGGCACTCTGGGGCTTGTACTGTATAGCGCGCAACCACGGTTGGGAAGAATAGCAGGCGACTCGACGAGATCCTGTTGATGGACGTTAGAGCGTGACGTGAAGAAGAAGGAGAAGAAGACGGAGAAGAATTCACCCCCCGCCGTTGGGACAAGAAACGCGCCGCGATCCTTTTTGCGTCTGTAACTTTTGCTACACTTAACCGATTTTCACCAAATTTGGAATTTAATCTATTCGTAATAAAGTCCTTTAGTGTACCAAATTTCATCCAATTCCGTTTAGTACCGCCTGAGAAATAAATATCGTGATGATGGGAAAAGGTGCGCGCGGCCTGGATGGAACATATTATGGTTTGGCGCTGCCGCGCCAACCATGATCGTCGCGGGAAGTCTACTCGCCATTGTACTCAACGACTCACGAAGTGGGCATGTCAGACACTTTGTCGGCCATCGCTTGTCTATCTCTCCTCATCTCGCTCTGGATGCGCTGCAGTCTCTCCTCGAAGGTCAGCAGCGACTCCATCGTCAGGTGGGCGCCGCCCTCGGCCGTGAGCGCCTCCAGCTGGCGCAGGAGCTAAAGACGCAACACGCACTGCGCAACGCCACACTAAAATGGAAAAGCGAGTTTACGGGCGTCATGTCCATTTTCTCGGGCGGAGGGGCGCTAGCTTCTTCCTCCGCCATTGTATCGATGCCTTTAGTGGCCTCGGACATTTTGTCGGCTATTTGCTGCTCGATTTGGTTGAACTTCTCGAGAAGCGCGGCCTCTTGCAGTTGTCTACAACGTAACAAGTTTGCCTTTGATTAGATAGAGTTTACAAGTTGCGCTTTGAGTGCCTTGTGGACTCCTCAGTGTCGAGCAGCGCTGCCATTTTGAACCCGCTCTGCTGTAAGTGGCGTTCGTACTCAAGTAGATTCTGCGCAATTTTGTTGAAGCCGTCCTTGTTGTCTTGGCGCTCTTTCTGAATGACAGGGGTCAGGTGGAACCATGTCAAGAAATTAGCATCTGTCTAGGTTGATTTTGCGAATGACTGAGTTTTCTAATCATTTTCGCTGTCTTCGAATAGGTGTTGAGGTCACCATACACCATACCATAATCTGCTGCTTGACTGCGTTGAAGTCGTTCTCGGCCTGCTGCAGCTTCGAATTCAACGACGCGTACATCTGGGAGTTGGCGCGCTCGGCTTCTTTGGACTGCATTTGAAGCATCTGCAGAATGAAGACATGATCTGTCGCGACAATTAGTGTACATTGGCCACAGTACTGGCTACTGTAGTTCTACTGTGCTGCAGGCGCACATACAGGTACATATCTACAGTACAAGCTAACACGCGTAAGTACCGCACCTCCATCAGTCGATTGAAGTTGTTGTCGGCTTCCCTGCGTATGGTCGCTTCCTTATTGGCCACGTTGTCATTCACAGCCTCTGAAAACTTCCATGAAAGCCACTTTTGCGCATTGAAATTTAGCCACATTTCTACATGCGCTTCGCCCACTTGTGACTTGCTCGATCTTCTGGTCCAGCTCTTTCGTTTGATTGGTCATATTCCTTGAAATCTCCTGATTCTGATTGGCGTAGGTCGAGATGATGCTCTGATTAGATTGGTCCGCTCCAATCAACGTCTGTTCCAGAGCTCGCACTCTGAATACGATTGGACTACTGTAGATTTGCATTTGGCGGGAAATTCAAACGCTTGAAGTCGAACTTGGCGTTCTGAGCGGCGTCGGCCTCTCTTCGCTCAGTGATGACGTTTTGCAGCTGAGCTTTGACGGCTGAAAGCTCTTCATTAACGGATTGGACCTTGTCGCGCAGTTGGTTCTCCGTCATTTGCGTCTAAATATAAACGCTGACGCTCGCTTCGCAAAACTGACGAAAATGGAGTTCAAATATAAATCAAAATTCAATTCGAACTTCTAAATGCTCACGTTTCTCTTCGAGTCGTTGTTCTGCATCGAGAGCTCGTTCTTCAGCTGACGCAAGTCCATGTCATGCCTTTGGACCAGCTGCTTGGTTTGGGTAAGTAACTGTGCTGTGGCGTTGACCTGTGCAAGTGAAGATGACAAAGCGTTCATCTCTTTTGCAAAGTGAATGAGTGCAGTGCAGTGCGAATATCGGCTGCAATGCGACTGACCCTGCACTCGTCGTGATACATTTGTTAATAGCAAACTCGGGAAAATTTTATCTCAAAATCCTAGATCTAAGGTTCTATTTGGAGGGGTGGTGTCGTTATCTGCGACTTTTCCTGAGATGTGTGCATCTGTATATTTTCTGCATTTGGTGGATTCTTCTGTCTCATTAGCCACCCCAAAATGATAGTAAGCTCTGTTTGCCTATCGTTACAAAGACTAATTTAACGGGACTTTTTTCGTCCGCCCTCAGGCGGGCGAGACTATACGAGAGCTCGGCGTGCGTGCGTGCGTACGTGCGTTCGTGCGTACGTACGTACGTACGTAACGCTCTCGGATCTCGGCGTTGGAAAGTCGTAGAGCGGAGATCTTGGGCTCTACGGATAGGTCTCGACTCACTGATCATTCCGCTAAGAGAAGTCGAGATTCAAAAGTTTGAATTGCGCGCGCTACAGTCAGCCGAAGGTCAAAACGCAAAACGGCTCTAACTCGCTCGTGTTACGTCGTAGAGCGGCAATCGACACGTCAGATGAAAGCTCTCGACGTGCTCTTTCATGCGTCTGCAAAAGTTTTTTCAATTACGCAAACACGCACCGCGGAAAACGCCATTCTCGGCATTTTGACGCTAAAATCGCTCTAACGCGCTCAACTTGCGTCGTAGAGAGTCGATCTCGAGCTTTTTGGATAGCTCCCGACTCACTGATCATTTGTTCTCCCATTGGTCGCAACTCAAAAGTTTGAATTTTGC
Organism: Linhomoeus sp. GSCO2_2; assembly: GCA_030248115.1. NCBI lineage: Eukaryota > Metazoa > Nematoda > Chromadorea > Monhysterida > Linhomoeidae > Linhomoeus > Linhomoeus sp. GSCO2_2. The sequence continues at coordinate 10,749 of JASAMZ010004189.1, read as the reverse complement.
GAGTTACAGTAACTCGAAGGTGCAAAAGCATAAAACGGCTCTAACTCGCTCGTCTTACGTCGTAGAGTGGCAATCGGCACGTCAGGTGAAAGCTCTCAACGTGTTCTTTCATGCGTCTGCAAAAGTTTTTTCAATTACGCAAACACGCACCGCGGAAAACGCCATTCTCGGCATTTTGACGCTAAAATCGCTCTAATGCGCTCAACTTGCGTCGTAGAGAGACGATCTCGAGCTTTTTGGTTAGCGCCCAGTCCCGACTCACTGATCATTTGTACTCCCATTGGTGGAAATTCAAAAGTTTGAATTTCGCGAGTTACTGTAACTAAAAGGTGCAAAAGCACAAAACGGCTCTAACTCGCTCGTCTTACGTCGTAGAGTGGCAATCGACACGCCAGGTGAAAGCTCTCGACGTGTTCTGTCATGCGGCTACAAAACGTTGTTCAATTACGCAAACACGCGCCGCAGAAAACGCCATTCTCGGGATTTTGACGCTAAGATCGCTGTTTGCTACATGCAGTAGTGCGACACGGTTTGATTGCTCGTAGTGCGCTGTTTTGTGCTCTGTCAATTGTTTGCCAAAACTTTCACAAGTTTTTTTTCACTTTGTTAAAAACGTTGCTTGAAAGAGGGATGTTCTTGCTCTAAAAGCCAAATCGCGGGCGAAATCAATATTGCTATGCAATACCCTCTTGCGAAGCGGGGGCTCATGAAGCGGAGCATGCGGGCGATGAACTCTCGCACTCTCTGCAGAAAGAACGCAACTCTTTGCAATGTCAGTCAGAATACAAACTCAACTTTTTAATAACGGAGCTTGTTTATAGCATGTCCCACTTTGCCATTGATTCTGTCGAGCATCTGCTTGAGTTCTGCCATAGGGTTGCCTCCCCCTCCCCCTCCCCCACTGCCGCTGCTGAACTGTTGTTGGTTGTTGGCTGAAGCTTGGCCTGGATTGCGACGGTTGGGGGTGTTCCGGCTTGCCGCCTGCTGCTCCAAACGACGCAGTGCGGCCTAATGGAAGTACCGTAACCTGTATGTGTTTGAATGAGGTACGGTACTTCCGTAATTTGAGTAGAATTGAAGTTCATTTGTAGGTTTTCTGTCATTTTGTCGAACAATTTAGCTTTTAAAAATAAATGCGCTTACAAACCGATTCCTACTGGATGCCCTGTCGGCCGACTGTTTGCATCTGGTTGAGTTGGCTTCTGAGGCTGGCTAGCTGCTGCTCCATTCTGACGTCTCCGCGTACTGTTATTGTTATTCTTGTTGGTACTGCGCAGGGCGCTGACTATCAAACCCATACAATCGTTGACATTTGATAATTTGTCGATTTCAGTGCACCGTGTGTTACATAGACACTGTGGTAGTAGGTAGCAAATGTAATTCGGTGCCATCCTGTCGCGGTTAAGCGTCTCTTTACTCATCGATTTTCACGGCGCCTTGGAGACGAACGATTTGCTAAAGCGCGGCTGACAACGCGCCGCTTTTAATGATTGATTCGGTCGCGATTGTTCAATGTCTGGCCTGGGGAAGTCTTTAGAAACCGTTGGTTATCCTTTGCAGAGTACTGAGTACGTTTCAGTGAAACAGCGGCGCTTATACAAATGATAATCCCGTATGGTTCGTGCGAATTATCCTAAGCTTACATTATCTTCTGTTGCATTGGAAGAGCCACCGTCTATTAGGCGTGTGTGCTCCATTTGTGAAGCTGCCAACGAATACTCATCCTAACCAAGAGCGAGAAACATTCCTCGATCCTACTGGGCATCCTTCATGCAGGCGAAAGGGAACTTCAGGACTGGAATTGTTCCGTCACAGACGTAGTCCATCCAACCATTTAGAGTGGAGACGACGCAGTGCTCCCCTTCTCCATTGGGCTCGCCTCCCTTCCACTTCGCGAGAGCGTCGTCCAGGGGCGAGCCGTTCTCCATCCATGCCCATGTGGCGTGCGCTTTGATGTCGTTTAGGCCGATCCAGTAAACGCCGGCGCCGGCGCCTGTTTTGCGTACTGTGCTTTAGTATCTGGTTACTAGAGCCTTTAGCCCGTAGGAGAATCTCTATGGTCGATGGTGTTGGGTTCAGCCCATAGACAATTGTGTTTAGCCCATCGGACATTTCAGATAGATCTCAAGTCATTCGACCCTGTGCCACTGCCAGTGCCTACATTTAGGATCGCACCAGCTCCCATGCCTGTAAATACACAATAGGCACTTGGGTTTAGCCTGTAGACAATTGGGTTTAGCCAATAGGGCATTTCAGATAGATCTCAAGCCATCTGACACTGTGCCCACGCCAGTGCCTACATTTAGGCTTGCACCAGCTCCCGTGCCTGCAAATACACAATAGACACTTGGCTTTAGCCCGTAGACATTTGGATATAGCCAGTAGAAGATTTCAGAAAGATCTAAAGTCACTTGACATTGTGCCCTGCCAGTGCCTGCGATTAGCACTGTGCCACATCCCGTGCCTTGAAATACACCTCAGGGTCTAACAGCAATGACACTGTAGTGAATGACGACACGACAGTGCGAAATTTCCGCGAAAATGACCCCCAGGCACTCTTTAGTGCTCAAAATGTACTGAGCAGTCGATATTTTCGTGATTTTTGTGGAATTTAGACATCGGCCAAAGTCCACAATAGGAGACGTTCTATTCCAGGCCAAGGCGGTTCTTTTGAGCTATAGATCGCCAGAATCCGTCAACTGTGTCAAGAGTTATCGTGGTAACAAACAAACAGACAAACAGACACACTCTATGCCGCTTAGTATATAGGAGGACTAGTGCCTTTAGCCCGTAGGAGAATCTCTATAGTCCCAAGAGCACTGTCGTTATGCAATTGTCATGAAGCTACCGATGGCGCACTCCACTGGTCAGAACATGCAGCGACTTATGGCATCCCACAGCGAGTATTTGGCTTTAGCCTATAGATGACTTCAGGTTGTGCCTGTGCCACTGCCTACAATTACACCTGGTCACGTGCCTGTGAATACACATCAAAGGCATTTGAGTTTAGCCTGTAGATGCTTGGCTTCAGCCCAAAGTCGATTTTAGAATGTGCCCCTGCCAGTGCCTACGATTAGCCTTGCGCCACTCACCATGCCTGTAAATACACCTCGGGGTCTCAAGACGACAACTCTGTAGTGAATGGTGACACAATACTGCAAAAGTGGCATGAAAGAAACTGTCAGCCACTCTTTAGTGCTCAAAATGTACTGTGCAGCCAATATTTTCGTGATTTTTGTGAAATTTAGTGAATTGCGAAAGTTTTAAAATAGGAGGGGATTCCTTCCAGTCCATGACGGTCAGTTTAAGCTATAGATCTCCAGGATCGGTCACCCGTGTCATGAGAAAATGGATGGACAAACACACAAACAAACAGACTCTATGCCGCTTAGTATATAGGACTAGAGTCTTTAGCCCATAGGTGATACTGTATATCTATAGCTGAACACCTATGGAAACAGAGCCATTTGTCGACCCATGAAAATCAGCCACTGATCACAACATGTATTGGCCTATGGTTCACAGCCAATGCTCACAACAGCCCATAGAAGATTCAGATATATCTAAAGCCATTTGACACTGTGCCTCTGTCAGTGCCTGCTTTTAGGGTTACACCAGCTCCCATGCCTCAGAATACACTGAACTTTGCATTTAGGTGTTTGTGTTTAGCCCATAAGAGGTTTCAGATAGTTCTAATGTCTTATGACAGTGTGCCCCTGCCAGTGCCTGGATTTACCATTGCGCCCCCTCCCGTGCCTTTGATTACACTGAACTTTACATATAGGTGTTTGTGTTTAGCCCATAAGAGGTTTCAGATAGATCAAAAGTCTCTTGACACTGCACCCTTGCCAGTGCCTGCATTTACCATCTAACCTGTTCCCGTGCCTCTGAATACACGTCAGAATCTCACAGAGGCAACTTTGTAGTGAATGGTGACACGACAGTGCAAAATTACTGCGAAAATGACCAGTAGGCACTCTTTAGTGCTCAGAGTGTACTGTGCAGTAGATATTTTCATGAATTTTTTGAATTTAGTAATTTGCGAAAGTTTTAAAATAGGAGGGGACAAATCGCAGTCAACGACGGTTCTTTTGATCTATAGATCTCCAGGATCCATCGCATGTGTCACGAGAAAATGGCCGGACAGACAAACAGACAGACTCTTTGCCGCTTAGTATATAGGACTAGAGCCTTTAGCCCGTAGGAGAATCTCCATGGTCGATAGCATATGGGTAATCTGCAGAGCATGAAGGAGATAACGCAATCATTGAATTCAGTGCACTGCAGGACACTACAGTTAGATCTCAGGTGAGTCAGGTCATTAGACCCTGTGCCATTGTCAGTGCCTATGTTTAGGATCTCTCCAGCTCCCGTGCCTGTAAATACACAATAGATGCTTGGGTTTAGCCCGTAGTCAACTGGGTTTTGCCCGTAGAGCACTTCAGATAGATCTAAAGACATTTGACATTGTACCCCTGCCAGTGCCTACATTTAGGTGCGCGACAGCTCCCGTGCCTGTAAATACACAATAGATGCATGGGTTTAGCCCATAGACATTTGGGTTTTGCCCGTAGGAGAATTCAGATAGATCTAAAGACATTTGACACTGTGCCCCTGCCAGTGCCTGCATTTATGCTCGCACCAGCTCCCGTGCCTGTAAATACAAAATAAACTCTTGGGTTTAGCCCATAGACATGTGGGTTTAGCCCGTAGGAGATTTCAGATAGATCTAAAGACATTTGACACTGTGCCCCTGCCAGTGCCTGCATTTAAGCTCGCACCAGCTCCCGTGCCTGTAAATACACAATAGATAGTTGGGTTTAGCCCATAGGAGATTTCAGATAGATCTAAAGACATTTGACACTGTGCCCCTGCCAGTGCCTGCATTTATGCTCGCACCAGCTCCCGTGCCTGTAAATACACAATAGATAGTTGGGTTTAGCCCGTAGACATTTGGGTTTAGCCCATAGAAGATTTCAGATAGATCTAAAGACATTTGACATAGATCCAAGGCAGTTGGATGCTGTGCCCCTGCCAGTGCATGCAGTGCCTGCGAATACACTTTGGTGTCTCACAACGACAACTCTGTCATGAATGGTGACACTGTAAAGCACTTTTGTCGCGAAATCAAACGCCAATTACATCGTGTGGTACCTTCTGTGGTCAGAATGTACTGGTGCAGTCGATATTTTCGAAATAATTTGGAATTTAGTCATTGGTCAAAGTTCTAAAAGCAAAGATGCAAAACCGCGTGTTCTGACGGTCAGTTTAAGCTATAGATCATCGCGATCCGTCAACTGTAGCGAGCGCTAGAGCGCTCACAGACAAACAAACAAACAAACAAACAGACGGACAGACTCTTGCCGCTTAGTATATAGGACTAGAGTCTTTAGCCCGTAGGAGAATCTCAATGGTCAATAGCCCATGAGTGATCTGTAGAGCATGAAGGAGATAATGCAATCATCGAATTCAGTGCACCACAGGATATTACAGTTCGATCTCAAGTCATTTGACACTGTGCCCCAGCCAGGGCCTACATTTGGGATCGTGCCAGCTCCCATGCCTGTAAATACACAATAGACGCTTGGCTTTAGCCCGTAGACAATTGGGTTTAGCCCGTAGGGCATTTCAGATAGATCTCAAGTCATATGACCTGTGCCCCTGCCAGTGCCTACGTTTAGGACCAGCTCCCATGCCTGTAAATACACAATAGATGCTTGGATTTAGCCCATAGACATTTGGATTTTGCCCATAGGACATTTCAGATAGATCTCAAGCCATTTGACACTGTGCCCCTGCCAGTGCCTACATTAGGCTCGCACCAGCTCCAGTGCCTGTGAATACACAATAGACACTTGGGTTTAGCCCATAGACATTTGGCTTTAGCCCATAGGAGATTTCAGATGGATCACAAGTAGTTTGACATAGATTTAAAGTAGTTTGACTCTGTACCCCTGCCATTGCCTGCGATTATCATCCCTTGCCAGCGAATACACTTTTGGAGTCTCACCACGACAACTTTGTAGTGGATAGTGACACTGCAAAGCGCTTTCGGTGCGAAATCAGACGTCAGTCACAGCGCGAGACTTATGTGCTCAGAATGTACTGACGCAGTCGATATTTTCGAAATATTTTGGAATTTGGAGGTCGGCCAAAGTCAACAAACCTTCATGCAAAACTACAGTGTATGACGGTCAGTTTAAGCCATAGATCATCGCGATCCGTCAACTGTGGCTAGAGTTATGGCGTCCACAGAGTCACAAACAAACAAACAAACAAACACACAGAGTTAGGCCGCTTAGTATATAGGACTAGAGCCTTTAGCCCGTAGGAGAATCTCTATGGTCAATAGCATATGGGTAATCTGCAGAGCATGAAGGAGCTAACGCAATCATCGAATTCAGTGCACTGCAGGACAGTACAGTTAGATCTCAAGTCGTTAGACCCTGTGCCATTGTCAGTGCCTATGATTAAGATCTCTCCATCTCCTGTGCCTGTAAATACACAATAGATGCTTGGGTTTAGCCCGTAGACAATTGGCTTTAGCCCATAGGACATTTCAGATAGATCTCAAGCCATTCGAACCTGTGCCCCTGTCAGTGCCAACGTTTAGGATCGCGCCAGCTCGTGTGCCTGCAAATACACAGTAGACTCTTGTGTTCAGCCCATAGACATTTGTGTTTAGCCAATAGGGCATTTCAGACAGATCTCAAGACATTTGACACTGAACCCCTGCCAGTGGCTACATTTACACTCGCACCAGCTCCTGTGCATGTAAACACACAATAGATACTTGGGTTTAGCCCATAGACATTTGGGTTTAGTCCGTAGGAGATTTCAGATAGATCTAATGACATTTGAAATAGATCCAGAATAGTTTGATGTTATGCCCCTGCCAGAGCATGGAGTGCCTGCGAATACACTTTGGAGTCTCACAACGACAACTCTTTAGTGAGTGGTGACACTGTAAATGTCCCGCACTACGATTTGAAGTTGATGTTTCGCGTGTTGGCGTACAGTTCGCGCGTCATTGCCGCTGTGGCCGCCAATTGAATCAGCATGGTTGATCAGAATTGTGCACCTCACAGTCGAAATTGTTGAAATTTCATGGAATTTAGACTTTGGTCAAAGTTCTAAATGCAAAGATGCAAAACTACGTGTTCTGACGGTCAGTTTAAGCCATAGATCATCGCGATCCGTCAACTGTAGCGAGCGCTAGAGCGCTGACAGACAAACAAACAAACAAACAAACAAACACACGGACAGACTCTTGCCGCTTAGTAATATGGACGTAGGTACGAGACCAGTGTTGCCGAAGTTTTGGATTTTCGCAAAAAGTAAAGTAAAGTAAAGTAACTTTTCAGAATAGCGTAACGAGTAAAGTAAAGTAACTTATTAAATTTTGAGACATGACTGAATAAGTTTTAAAAAGTAAAAAGTTGTAAAAAGTGTTAAACAGCACTAGATTGTAGTACTGCCATCACCATTATTCGTCATATGAATCCTTTGCAGCGACATAATTCTGTAGGCATATCGTACAAAGACCGCACAATATGGTCGGTTTGGCAGCACACATGTCTCCAAATCAACTAAAACAAAGGTCTGACTCTGCATTTCATCAGAAAATTCAATGGGATGAGCAGGAAAAGAGGCGTAAAAGTTTTAATAAGTAAAAAGTTTTAAAAAGTTTTAAATTGTAATACAAAGTATTTGGCAATTCAATCGAGTAAAGTAAAGTAAAGTAACTTAAAGTGAAATTGTGATCCAGTAAAGTAAAGTTACTTTACTCGTTACTTTTACTTTTTACGAGATAAAAGGTTACTCGCGGCAACACTGTACGAGACACAGTCACAAGCAGGTGCCGGTTTGAAGAAGTTGAATCTTTGGAGTCTGATTGACATTGCAAAGTGTTGCGATCTTCTTGACGAGAGAATACTCTACAACTATGCTTTGCTTCGAGATCAGCAGTCCATATTTCCTAAAGCGTCTCAGGAAGTAACGTGTCCATCCAACGTACATCTCAAGTTCTGAGATTCCCTACTTATCGGACCGTGTTGGCAGTGAAGCAAATGTCATACCGAGCAACAGCTGGTGTACCGCGTCGTGTTCGTCCGTTGCCAAGTAGGCGTTTGGGCTCATGGACTTGCAGGTTGCGGCGGCTTCGATATAACTGCTGCAAAATAAACATGTTACAGACAACTGCTGCTGTATTGACGTCGTAGTCGAGTGGGTTAACTCACACTGATTCTTCGCTGAAATGGATGCACTTTTCAACAATGGATGCTGGGTCCCTTGCGCTTCGATAGGCGACGTACTGGTACTTCCAGTCTTGCGAGTCGCTAACACACTCTACAAAAGCAAACGAGGAGCATTCTACCTGAAAGCAGGGACCCGCCGGACACTTACCCTTCGTACAGGCTAGCTTGTCAATAGCGTAACTCTGATCCTTCGCAACTGTCCACTTTCCACTCGCTTCACACTTGATCTTGACGGAGCTAGAGTCCAACTTGTGAGGTTCCTCTTGCGTGCCTTCCTTTGTGTCGTACAACCAGGAACTCTTAGATTTTCAGTTCCTTCCAGTCCATGACGGTCAGTTTAAGCTATAGATCTCCAGGATCGGTCACCCGTGTCATGAGAAAATGGATGGACAAACACACAAACAAACAGACTCTATGCCGCTTAGTATATAGGACTAGAGCCTTTAGCCCGTAGGAGAATCTCCATGGTTGATAGCATATGGGTAATCTGCATAGCATGAAGGAGATAACGCAATCATTGAATTCAGTGCACTGCAGGACACTACAGTTAGATCTCAGGTGAGTCAGGTCATTAGACCCTGTGCCATTGTCAGTGCCTATGTTTAGGATCTCTCCAGCTCCCGTGCCTGTAAATACACAATAGATGCTTGGGTTTAGCCCGTAGTCAACTGGGTTTTGCCCGTAGAGCACTTCAGATAGATCTAAAGTCATTTGACATTGTACCCCTGCCAGTGCCTACATTTAGGTGCGCGACAGCTGCCGTGCCTGTAAATACACAATAGATGCATGGGTTTAGCCCATAGACATTTGGGTTTTGCCCGTAGGAGAATTCTTCAGATAGATCTAAAGACATTTGACACTGTGCCCCTGCCAGTGCCTGCATTTATGCTCGCACCAGCTCCCGTGCCTGTAAATACACAATAAACTCTTGGGTTTAGCCCATAGACGGGTTTAGCCCGTTCTTAAGACATTTGATGCTTTTCCTGCCAGTGCCTCTAGTTAACTTCGCACAGCTTCCGTGCCTGTAAATACACAATAGATAGTTGGGTTTAGCCCATAGGAGATTTCAGATAGATCTAAAGACATTTGACACTGTGCCCCTGCCAGTGCCTGCATTTATGCTCGCACCAGCTCCCCGTGCCTGTAAATACACAATAGATAGTTGGGTTTAGCCCGTCGATTTTTGGGTTTAGCCCATAGGAGATTTCAGATAGATCTAAAGACATTTGACATAGATCCAAGGCGGTTGTCGGATGCTGTGCCCCTGCCAGCTGCATGCAGTGCCTGCGAATACACTTTGGTGTCTCACAACGACAACTCTGTCATGTCAATCGTGACACTGTTAAAGCACTTTTGTCGCGAAATCAAACGCCAGGATTGCATGGCGTGGTACCTTCTGTGGTCAGAATGTACTGGTGCAGTCGATATTTTCGAAATAATTTGGAATTTCATCATTGGTCAAAGTTCTAAAAGCAAAGATGCAAAACCGCGTGTTCTGACGGTCAGTTTAAGCTATAGATCATCGCGATCCGTCAACTGTAGCGAGCGCTAGAGCGCTCACAGACAAACAAACAAACAAACAAACAGACGGACAGACTCTTGCCGCTGGGTGTGGGGGACTAGAGTCTCGACCGTAGGAGAATCTCAATGGTAAATAGCCCATGAGTGATCTGTAGAGCATGAAGGAGATAATGCAATCATCGAATTCAGTGCACCACAGGATGGGACAGTTCGATCTCAAGTCATTTGACACTGTGCCCCAGCCAGGGTCTACATTATGGATCATGCGAGCTCCCATGCCTGTAAATACACAATAGACGCTTGGCTTTAGCCCGTAGACAATTGGGTCTTTCACCTTACGTAGGGCATTTCAGATGAGTTTAAGTCATATGAGCCTGTGCCCCTGCCAGTGCCTATGTTTTAGGACCAGCTCCCATGCCTGTAAATACACAATAGATGCTTGGATTTAGCCCATAGACATTTGGATTTTGCCCATAGGACATTTCAGATAGATCTCAAGCCATTTGACACTGTGCCCCTGCCAGGTGTGCCTACATTAGGCTCACACCAGCTTCCAGTGCCTGTGAATACACAATAGACACTTGGGTTTAGCCCATAGACATTTGGCTTTAGCCCATCAGAGATTCGATGGATCACAAGTAGTTTGACATAGATTTAAAGTAGTTTGACTCTGTACCCCTGCCATTGCCTGCGATTATCATCCCTTGCCAGCAAATCACACTTTTTGGAGTCTCGCCGCCGACAACTTTGTAGTGGATAGTGACACTGCAAAGCGCTTTCGGTGCACAAATAAGACGTCAGTAAGCGCCGAGGTTATGTCTCAGATGTACTGACGCAGTCGATATTTTCGAAATATTTTGGAATTTGGAGGTCGGCCAAAGTCAACAAACCTTCATGCAAAACTACAGTGTATGACGGTCAGTTTAAGCAATCAGTTATATGTGGTACTCGTTCAGTTTGCATGTGCTTG
>JASAMZ010004188.1:0-12500 GCA_030248115.1 Linhomoeus sp. GSCO2_2 | reverse complement strand
CACCCCCCCCCCCCCCCCACCTCCCAGCTTGCGCACGGAATTTTGGCTCGATTCGAGATTGTACTTGCATATGAAAGAATTCGCGACAAGTTCCACCCAGAATTCGCCCGAGTTCAAAATGAATAGTTAGGCATACAAGTCGCATTCTTCTCGCAGGAAAGCCCGCTTTCTACGACGACTTGGATTGCCGCTCGGTGGGCCAATCTGAAATGGCCGACTTCGCCAAAGAGTGCCAGCAATTGAAAGTTGCAGTGGTCGGCATTTGCTGCGGCAATTCGCCTCGGTAAGCGCTTGAGAGGTTACTGTATAGGTGCAGTTGTATGACGTGTGCCATACCACACACAGCGAATTGGCGATTGATTTTGGGACGTCAACACCACAACGCATACACGTTTGAAGGCACCAACCGGTTAACTCCAAAGTCCCAATTTTTCTCATTGATTGCATAAACATGTAGACAAGCGCGGCTCCGTGTTCCAAATTTACCCATCTTCAACTTTCAAATATCCAAAAATTTCTTTATCGAAGAAAAAGCTTGTAAGAGTCTTTGGCTCTCGCTTGGGGAGGGGGGGGGGGGGGGTCGTAAAGGTTTCACCCCCCCCCCCCCCCCCCCCCCCCGCCCTCTCATCCACATTCATAAACCATCTCGTCGACCCATATTCCACCCACTTGCAGCTACTTTCGTCGCCTGGCCGAAACCTACGGTCGTCGACCACCCGCCAGTAGGTTTTCAAGCGACCTGACTCGTCACCATCTCTTGGGCAGTGATGACGTCGTGAAGACGCAGAAAAGCGGCAAGGACGCTGCTAGGAAGCTGGCTCATATGCAGTGATGCCATGGATGACACAAAGGGCTAGGCCTATAGGCGACCTTGTACATACCCTAGATGTGGGTACATAAGAATCTATGAAGCGCGCTCACATGACAGCGGGGCGGCTGAAAGCGATACCGATGACTTAATCGGCTAGATGCTATACCTATGTGTGTACGTATGTACACTGAACCGAGTTTCTGTTTGTGCATAACACGCTCCTTTATCGTTTCCCGCGTTTACGAGCGCATGTATGGCTGTGCAATGTCAACAGAACTTACACTCAGAGTCAGCCACACAAACGCACTCGTCGTTGCCTTGTTACACCGAGTGTCCATTGTGTACCTAGGTAATGGTCTACTTTGTTTCACTTTGGTGCTGTAATATATCGCTCCCCATTCGTTCTAACCACTTTAAACTTGCACAACGGTTGCAAGGTAACCACGCAGCATGCCCGAAGGTATCAAATTATTCGTTCTGCAAGCAGAGTGGCCAATCGCACAATTTCAAATTCGTTGCAGATTTTCTCTCGCGAGTTAGAAGGGGAGAGCCCGTTTTGCAAGCGGAGGGTTATATCTACGAATTGGAGCGGCGAGGCTATGTGCAAGCGGGAGTTTTCTGTCCAACCGTGGTTGTGGAACATCCGGAAGTCGTTAAACAACTGCACTACGATTTCTACAGAGCGGGCAGTGACGCGCAGCAAGCGCTGATGGTGACGACGACGACGACGACGACGACGACGACGACGACGACGACGACGACGACGACGACGACGACGACGACGACGACGACGACGACGACGACGACGACGACGACGACGACGACGACGACGACAGGGATACGTAACTGAACGAAGAGCAACTACAAAAAGACGTATCGCCGCCTGGTTATTGGTTTCTGGGGGCTCATTCTCTCTCCCCCTCCCCTGCAGGGTTCTTAGCCGATTCTCCCCAGTGCCTCTCACATTGAGCAAACACGGACGGGGAGTTGCTTTGTTTAATCCTTTGACCTCTCGGGACTGAATTCAAATAGAGAGAAGCCTTTCAGTTCTTCACAGCGGCTCTTGTGAGAGTCAATTCTTGTTTGCTCAGTGAAAGATCCCGCTTTGTTAGCGGCCGATTGACGTCAGTAATGCCTCTCCTTGTCTGTCAAATGCTATGTATGTGTAGCCTTTTCCCGAACGCTTGCTTGGTAACCCTATCTACTTGCCAAGTTGAGCAGACGAGTTTGAAACCATTCTGTCTGTACAAGACCCTGTGCCATTTGAAATTGTGCGTGACTGTGTATGCAGCCACACCTGTCTGGTTAAAGTGAAATGGCACCCCTGTTGCCTTTCTGGATGGCCTGCTGACTAGACATGTTTTTGTCCCGGGCGCCTTCCATCTTGAGGGGTCTGTCAGTGATCACTGTTTGTTTTGGTGACTCTCCGAAAACAACTGTCACAAGATGGTGCATGTCTGGCTCACTGATAGTCCAACAGTGAAGGCTGAGACGATACTGCAAGGGCCAGACTTCTGCCCACACATCCTTTGTCTTTGTCTTTGTCTTTGTCTTTCTGGCTGCGCCGCATGAAGGGTGTTCTCGTGGTGCTCTTCTGACGAGGGCGCCCGCTCGCTTATCGGCTTGCAGCTATGTAGAGCTCCGCTGGGCCGGCCAAAATATTTGCTTTTGCGCCGCAATTGCCGACTGCCTTCCTGCGGGCGGGCGCGGCCAATAGGCCGCGGCCGACCGGTTTGCTTCCCCGTGGCCTTGGAAGAGCTTGGATTCTTCTAAAGCGCCGTACTGCCGTCGCCGTTGCCTTATCAGAACAACCGTCGTCGTTGTCGTCTGCCGCTCGTCTTCCCCCCTCAACGACGACGACTCCATTGTCAGCGGCGAGCGCAAGCTGAACTCGCCCTATTAGCGGAATTTGCCAGGGGTCGTTGGCGATTTGACGGCCTTTCCTGTTCGAACTCGCGCCCAGACCAGAAACCAATATATTTCTGGCGCTCATTAGTGCCTCGCCCCTCCCCCCTCCCCAAGTTGAATTGACCTGCCGTCGTCCGGCCCCCGGCGCGCCGTTTGCGACGCTAATTTCGGCGTCGGCGCGCCCCAAAGAGGTGTTCGGTTTTTCCGCCGTCGTCGTGCCTCACGGTGCCTCCTCCCCGAGGAGGGAGAACTCACTCCCTCTCCTTTCTTGAAGAAGAACAAAGCGCGGTTTCCCCCCTCTCTGGGAAGTGTACCAGCTGGTGACAGTCGCGTCGGCCCGCATTCGGAGGGGATTCTCGGATTCGACGCCGACGACGACGACACGCCGAATCGCGCGCTCCCTCACTCACGAACAACAACAACAGGCGCCGTCGTCGCGTGAGAGAGAGAGCGAGCGCGCGGCGGCGACGGCAGTTCGATTGATAAAGTTTCGCCCTCAGCATGATCGTCGCGCGACAACGGCAGCAGGTGAATTCGCGTCCCTCTCTTCTTCTCGCGTGTGCGCGCCGATCGCGCGATCCACTCTCTCTCCCCACTCTCTCTCTCCAGCACGAACTAAATCGGAGGCAGCGAAGGGGTTGAAAATAGCAGTGGGCCTGTTTTCGAGTGACGTGAGCGGGCGCTTCCGAAAACAGCAACCGAAGCTGCCTGGATAGCTCTGTCGGCCGATTCTAATTACTTATGGGCAGCGATTTCCAAAGGCGTCCCTATGCACCTTCTTCTGTTTCCATTAGAAGTTCTATGTATGTGCCCAGTCCTACCTTTCTCCCGAGGAAATTATTACTTATGCAGCGGCATTTCTGCGCTGTGCTATCCCGTTCCATGTGGGTAACTAGAGCGGGGCTAGCCTGTGCCTATCGGCGCAAGATTGGCTACTCGGCGCTTGTTCTAGCGCGGTGCGCAGGCGCGAAGCTGTCTTTCGAAGCGTTTCAGTCCTACGTATTGAATCTTCCCAATCTGTAGTGTGTAATGGAATCGGGCAATCTGGACAACTTCCACTAAATTTGCAGAGAATGTTCCCCGACTATGAGATCCTACGACTGGAGGCAGCCCTGCGCCGCTGCAAGGAGGCCAACCAGAACGGCGGCGTGCGCCGCGGCAAGCTGGCCCTGGGAGGGAGGAGGCCGGTCACGCTGCTCTCGCGCAACAAGAAGGCCGCCATCATCGACATCTCGGTGGGTGCGGCGCAGTCGCTGCCGACGACCGATTCGATTCGCTTCTACCGCGCGCTCTCCAATCGATAGATCGGTTCCGGACCGGTTGCGCTTCGACCTCCGTTCGCTCCGATGAGTCGGCGAGGGCGTTTGTTGTGCCGCCGCTCGCGTTTCCCTAATAACAAACAATGACTGACTGGCTGGCCTACGTGCGATTGGCCCGCCCCATCGCCGCCGATCGCCGCTCGCCGATTGTTCGCTCGTCCGCTCGCTCGCTTCGGCCCGACTGACTGGCCTCGCGTCCGTGTATTGTATTCGGCCGCTCGGCGCATTTTACGCGCTGACTCAGCAAGCGCGGAGCAGGCAGGCAGCTCTGGGCCCGAATAGCGCGAGCCTAGGGCGGCGTTCGTTCGAGATTAGATTGGGAGTGGGGACTGACTGGGAAGGAAGCGGGCTCAACCAAAGCAGGGAAACTCGATTTGGATTGCTCACACATCATCCGCTACGTATATCAATTATCAACAGTATAGGCGAGACAGCTAAAACAGGCGCCCGTGATACGCCTTTGAGATGTCTAAGCAGTCAGTTACAGCGCACAGAGAAGGGGTTCGTATGTTGTCTCGCAAGATTAACTACAGTACACTGAATTAGCTCGATTGTTGATCACCTGTGGGAGAGCCGTGCACGCCTTTCATGAACACAGCTCGCTGCGCTAGTCCTGCGCAGAGGATTATCGAGATGTTTCTTTGGCGCTGTAACTCCAAAACATGAACCTTCACAAGCACTAGACGATGAGCCGCCATACGACTTTGCGATTTGCAGAGAGCCGAGGAGTGCGTGGGCGTGCCCCTGTCCCTCGTCATCGATGCCGGCTCACGAGCCCCCCTGCTGGGACCAAGAGGAGGAGCAGTGGCTGGAGTGGAGGAGGAAGAGGAGGAGGAGGCCTCCAAGGAGGGAGAAAGGGAGGAGGCGGACTCCCTCTCCACCAGTCCAGACAGCGTCGAGTCGGCGAAAAGCAGCGGCTATGGCAGCGACCGGAATGGCCCCGCAGCCATTGGCGCTCCCAAAGCGGGTGACATTCGACAGCGATCCATGTCCGACTGCTTCTCCTGCGGTCCGCCGCCCGTCAAGGGTGGGTTGACGCTGTTTTGAAGCTAATGCGGAAAAGTTTCGAGTGCACGTTGAGTGGAAGAGCAGGTGTCCGAGCTTTAATAGCAACAGTAGCATGGATTCTAGCATAGCATCGTCAAAACTGCATACATTTTGAGAGGCACAACTGACTGCCACAGGCATTGCCAATGTACATTGAAATGTTCCAGCAACACGTGATGAGTGCCTTTCGTTAACCGGACGGAGGTGACAGCCCGCACGGTGTGCGGGCAGGTGACACGAGGCCATTATCGGTCCACATCGTTACTTGTCACTTTTCAACTTGCATTCCTCACATCGTTAATGCAATCGTGTGTCACCTATAAAACTGCTTCACATTGCTTCTTTTTTACCTTCAAGTGACACGCCTGATCAGTACAGTGTCTCATTGCTCCAACATCATTATTTGATAATTGATTTTCATGCTTTTCTCACTGCTTTAACATTGAGCTCCATAAGTGTTTCGTTGTACACATCACTAGTCAACAATCCACTGCTTCTCTTACTGTTGTCAATTTCTGTCAGTGTTGCAACTGTTTTGGTACACTGCTGTGTTGTCAGTGTTCTATGGGACACTTGTTCTGGTGGGAAGCTCCATAAAAATCTCATACCCTGTGCACACCGTTTTGCCTACTAAAACAGTTTGGTCATAACAATGAGATGACTGCATCTAACAAATACAAATAACAATATGGCACATGGGTCTGTATTGATGCCTGCTAGAGGATTGCTGTAAAATGGCACCAATACCAGGTGCACACATGATTACACATCGGTATGGTCCCATTTTCATTTGGTGCAGTGCTCATCGCTATCCAGCTGGTAGTATTTCAAGTAGTGGAATCTCCACCAACACTCTTCCATGTACATGCAGTAGTAGGGAGTGGCCACCTTCCTGGCATGGGCAACACACTGGCATGTCTGCATTCTTCCCTTTGGAGTGAGTGGGTGGGAGAACTGGTGACCATTCAGTCAACGTTGCTCAGGAATCCTTCCGATGTTGGTGGGATTGACAAACTGTCATCTACCAGACTTCAGCTCCCCTCTAGCGATGTCATGGATAACTTTTCCCAACAATGTGAAAGACATCAATAAAGTATCAATGTAGACAGTGTTGAATAGGAGAGTCTTCTGTAACAGTTGGCTACTGGCAGGGAGTTGTAGTTGGGGAAGGCTAGAAAATAGGAAGAGTTGGAACAGTGTGCCACATGGTAAAATGATTGGCAGACAACGGACGAATAGTCAAACAGTGTAGTATCAGTGTATAAATGGAGAATGGAAACAAATTTGTAAATCGTCAAAACAAGCTGTTTTAAAAAAGTTGAGTTGTTTTATTAATACAGAGTGGTTTGTGAGTCTTTTAAAGTGAAAGAGTGAAAGAGTGGATACTTTTGTAAAGTATTTCGAAGCCTTTCCGATATGACGCGCGCCCGCCCGGAGTCCACTATTCATGCGCTACTTCTGACACGCTCCTTTCTGAGAGATTCTTGCAGGGCAACATTGGGATCGCCCGGGATTAATTTTTTGAGCAAGGCACATGCATTTCTGAGCGGTTGTTGCAAGGCAACATTGGGATCGCCCGGGATTAATTTTTTTAGCAGACAAAGTTGTTCGTAAGACAAGGGCTTAAAAAAACAAAAGTATTTCTTTAGGAATGACCGTTCAACAACTGCCTCCACGTAAGCTTTCAAACGGTTGAACGAATGCCGCTCTACAACGTAAGACGAGCGAGTTAGGGCCCATTTGCTGCTTGAACCTTTGGGTTACTGTAGCTCGCGATATTCAAACTTTTGAGTTTCGACCAATAGAAGAACAAATGATCAGTGAGTCAAGAGCTACCCAGTAACTCAAGATCGTCTCTCTACGACGCACGCTGAGCGAGTTAGAGCGATTTCTATGCTAAAACGCAAGAATGTCGCTTTTCGTGGTGCGTGTTTGCGTAATTAACATTTGTTTCACGCCAAGTGAAAGAGCACGTCGAGACCTTTTAGTTGACCTATCGCACGCCGCTCTACGACGTAAGACGAGCGTGTTAGAGCCGTTTTGCGTTTTGAACCCTCGGGTTACTGTAGCGCGCGCAATTCAAAATTTTGAATTTCGAGTTCTCTTAACGGAATTATCAGTGTGCCGAAACCTATTCAACGAACTCAAGATCGTCTCTCTATGACGGAAGACGAGCGAGTTAGACAAATTTCACGTTTTAAACCTTTGGATTACTGTAGCTCCCGAAATTCAAACTTTTGAGTTTTGACCAATAGAAGAACAAATGATCAGTGAGTCGAGAGCTATCCAACCAACCCAAGATCGTGTCCCTACGACGCACGCTGAGCGAGTTAGAGCGATTATTGCCTTAGAAACGCGAGAATGTCGCTTTTCGTGTTGCGTGTTTGCGTAATTAAGAAAATTTGTAATGCCAAACGAAAGAGCACGTCGAGACCTTTTAGTTGAACTATCGCACGCCGCTCTACGACGTAAGACGAGCGAGTTACAGCCGTTTTCCTTTTAGACCTTCGGGTTACTGTAGCGCGCGCAATTCAAACTTTTGAATTTCGAAGTCTCTTAGCGACATTACCAGTGAGTCGAGAGCTTTCCGTAGAGCCCAAGATCGCCTTCCTACAACTTACCGACGCCGAGATCTGAGAGCGTTACGGACGGACGGACGCACGAACGCACGGACGCTAAGCTCTCGTAGGGGTTCGCCCGGCTGAGGCCGGGCGAAAAAATGTTAAGGAGGAAAAAACTTGTCATGATGTATGCAATGTCATTATGTGCAGGGTTGACCATACTGCTTAACAGTGCGAAACGATTTTGATGCGTGTCACCAAAAACGTGTCACCTCGGAGCGTGTCACCTCCGTCCGGCTAAGATGTGTCAGTGGCGCTAGTAGTATGGAGAAGTGCCTTTTCAACTCTATTTTCAAATCCGCGCCAAAAGTTGGGGTCCCACAACGATCCACCTGATCTTTAGGTACACAAAGGTTACTGTAGCGGTAAATGTGCATACAGTAGTCCTAACCATTTCACAGCTTGTTCAAATTTCGCGCCAAATGTTAGGGTCCCACAACGATCCACCCGATCTTCAGGTACACATGGTTACGGTAGCGGCGAATGTGCATACCGTAGTCTAAAACCATTTCATCAGTGTTCAAATTTCGCGCCGAAACGATAGAACCTATGACGCTTTTGTAAAGTTTGGTTGCGCCAAGATTACTGCAGCGGCAAAATTGCGTACCAGATGACAAACCTATGTGCACTTTCGCGGCACGTTTGTCTCCCAAAATGATGAAGGAGCATGCATTAGATGCAGTACGCAATACGGTGTACCCTACGATCGTTCGATTGCTTCTCACCGATCTCGAGCCGTTGCACGTTGCAGTGGATCTCGCTTCGATCGAGAGAGGATGAAGCGAAGCTTCTGGAGATTGGCAGACCACTCAGATACAATTTTGGACGTCAAATGCAACAGCTCGTTTGCGTGGGCGGAACAATCGGTATAAGAAGGCTGCGTCGTCGTCCGAAATCATCGTTCGCGAGACCTTTTCGCGGTCGTAGTCTTGCCTTAGCCTTGCCGAATAATCGTCTCAGCGTCGCAGTCGATGCGTTTGTCCCTCGCCAGTCCGAACGGCAGATCCCTCCTACTCTAGAAACTCTTCTCCAGTCCGGAGGTGTGTTTGGTCCCTACTCTGTACACGTAGACGTTGTCGCGACGACGCCACTTCGTTTCGATGCAGCCTATTGATCTCGAAGGGGCGATGGTTCGTTGTGAGTGCGGTGTCTAAGCGCCGATCGTGTTCTGTGTTGCGGAGCCGCCGCTTCATTTCAAGCCAGCGACCCTCTCTGGGGACGAGGGGTAGGGAGGGGGCGAGGCAGGCGCTGCCGCACTCTCAACAGGCCCGTACGTCGAGAGCGCCGTCTTCTCCCTATAGCGGCGACTTGTGGATGAAGACAACTGGCTAAGCGACGCGTTTCGATTTCCGCGCGACCGCTCTATGTAGATTCTTCCTCCCCTTAGACAGCGAACGCTGCCCCCAATCTCTCCATTCCGACCTCGACGAAGGAACATGGCGCCCACTCACATGCATACACCTACCCTACCACTCAGAAGGAAGGGAGATGGGGCGTTGTAAGCGATCGCCGCCCCTCCTTTGCGTCTTCGCTTGATTGTTTCGAGCCGCCGTCCTTCACGAGGGAGGGGAGATAGCCAACTATTGTCGGTCGCTTCTCGAGTTGTCTACCACTCCATACAGTGTGTTCGCTTTCAGCGCGCCGTGGTGTCCTATGTACCTTCATTTCAAAGTAGCCCTAATTGATCTCTGACGGGCGGAGCATTTTGATTTATGCCACTTACGTTCGCCAACACTCTGCGTCTTCGAGTGAGGAAGACTGCTCTCGCTTTCGCCTCTGCGTCGCTCGTTCCAAGATGTCGACCCTCTCTAGGGAGTGGAGTTTAGGCGCCGTCGCAGTCACATACAAGATCTCATGCTGAGTTGGCTGTCTGCTGCCTACAGTGGGACCTTGTCTGGATGAAGACAACTGGCTAAGCACCGCGTTTGATTCCAGCGCGGCCGCTCTATGTAGTGTCTTCCTCCCCTTAGGTAGCGAACGTTGTGAGCTAGCGCTCTTCTCTCCATTCTGATCTTTGCCCAGGCGCTAGCACCACCATCCATACGTACACATATGTAGGTATGTTGTACTCTCTGGAGACGGTTCGATCCATTAAAGCGTCACCCACTCTCTTCAGATATCAGTTCGCACTCTAGGATCTGCGATAACTGCAAACGTCAAGAATTCCTACATGGCGGGAAAGGAATCTTCGAAAGGACGAACTGAAGCAAATTCAGCTAATTCAACGAACAGCCAGCGATGCACAGCCGCTTTTGGATTTGAGTTTCTGCCATGTTGTCGTGGTGGGAAACCGACAGCACCAAAGCAGCCCAAGAGACGGACTGCAACTAGACAAGTTGTTCACCATCATTTGAGGTTCGATTTCTCTTCAGTACAGCGGCAAACTTATTCAGGAAGAAGACGACGCTCTTTGGAAGGAAGTGGAGAAGAATTCTCGCCAAAGAAACCTCGCTACTGGTGGATTGGCATCGAATTGAAGGGTGGACACTTCGAGAAGAAGCACCTTTTGTCGCTGTTGTGCATGTATGACACATTGTCTTCGTCTCAGCGGTACGTACGCTGAGACGTCGTAGACGTGAGATACAACTTTCACTACTACGATAACATTACCGTCCATCAAGATAAGACTCTTTCAGGTGGGATGAAGCTGAAGAAGACGTGAGAGAAGCGGCCAAGTTCTGGTCTCTCTACATAAAGAGCGAAACGAAAGAGAAGAAACCTCGCTACTGGTGGATTGGCATCGAATTGAAGGGTGGACACTTCGAGAAGAAGCACCTTTTGTCGCTGTTGTGCATGTATGACACATTGTCTTCGTCTCAGCGGTACGTACGCATTTCTTGTCGCGTTGGATATTTTCTCCGAGATGTCATAACGGGGCGCATTCGGTACTTCTATCCCGGAGCAGGACGCACCCTTGTTTTCACATTTGTCGCGCGAGAGAGAGACGACATCGTTAGACGAATTGAGGAATTCAATCCAGCGTCATTCCATTCTGAAATGATGGAAAATATCCCGGCAGAGACTCGCTATGCGTTCGCTGGCTATGCTAACTTTGAAGTGGTGTTTGTGGCGCTCGGCGATCCATTCATTAGAAAGTGATCACTGTGATATGTGCGATGAAGTGACTTTGGCGGCGCGGTACTGCATCTGTCTATACGCGTGAAAGAAAAACAATGCCTGTACTGTGCGTTGGAAGCCTTCGATTGCGTGTTATTGCATTTGCCTGTAACTGAAATGTGAATCGCGTTATCAATAGTCAGCTATGGGTAGGTCAGACTGGCTGGCACTTGCAACGCAGTACAATGCAGCGAGACAGAGTGCAGCGATCACGAAGTTTGACATGATTACTACAACAATGAAGAGCAAAACACACACTCCGCGACACGATAACGCAGTAGGACGAGTGACAGTGGAAAGCGTGCAGCCACATACATACTGCAGTGCAGGTACGTCTCAGTCGCATTCACTGGGAACACACGTACAATCACAACTGAACGTACAGACGTACACACGTACAGAACGTACAGACGCACAGAACTGAACGTACAGACGTACACAACGACAAATTAAACTACGTACATATACATGCATGATCTGTCACTTGAGAAACAGGTCTGGGAACTCTTCTTTGTGATTTCTCCAGTAAACCTCGTAAGGAACGCTGTGTAGGCTGCTTGTGAGAGCTCTCTTGAGATGCTGCGCGGTAATAGCAGTCTTCGTCTGCGCTTGGTTGATAGCTCTCCCTTTCTTTGCGAGGATGCTAACATTTCTGCCCTTCGCTGGTTCAGCTTTCGCTTCCAGAATGCTGCGAAACGTCTCCTCTTTCAGAACGTCTGAAACGGGGCGTGAACATGCAACTACAGCATATCGCAAAATGGGAGAATGACACATGAAAGGCAGCCGTCTTACCTTGGGTTTGTTGCTTCTTTGTAACACCCTTCATTCCTATTTTCTCAGGCTTATTGGCATCTCTGTGAACTATGTAGTAGGTCTTTGGGCATAGCCAGTAAGCCCGCTGCACGTCAGCCTCGAGCTTCCAACTGTAAATGATGTACATGTCTATGGATCGACAGTGCATACAGTACCATACTATATACAATCCCGTCCGGAAATAACGCCTCGAAAAACGCGTTTGCGTTCTGAGCGCGTTTTCACGCAATATATGCAAATTACTTGATTGGAAAGCGACCAATGGATTGAAGACACATCGTGTTGGTTTGTTTCGCTTGTTTATGGCCTTGTAAACCTATAGGTCTTCTTTCCTTGCTTTGATTTATTCAAAATCTGCGAATTTTTATAGCTGATCGAGTATCGAAAATTTATGGACGTTTTGGTCGATATGTGCCGTCATATTGCATCCTAAAGTCATAACAACCCACAAAGACAAGTATTCTACCCTTTTGGCACACTCCGATTACAAAATTTGCCGTAGAACGCAACGGAACGCATCTCAGAACGCAAACGCGTTTTGAGAACGCAACAGGGCGTTATTTCCGGACGGGACTGTACCATCTATGAATCGACAGTACATACAGTGCCATGCCATACAGAATGTACGACAGATATAGTACCATACTCATGCATAGCTGCATACCGAAACAACTCTTTTTCAGTCCTCGAGCTGTTACTGTCAACCAAGCGGGTCTTAGCTTCCGCCTTGTACTCCTCCAGGAGAGACTCGTCTACACATTCCTCTATTCACTGCTTGTGAAGGTTGAAGATGCAGCGTTGGTGTGAAAGCACGTGGACTGCCTTCCAGCGACGTATCATCAATGAAACTTTCGAGGGAATCCG